>JARKHS020032684.1:22500-62318 GCA_030143305.2 Amblyomma americanum | reverse complement strand
ACCTAAACTCTTCACAAGACCATTGCCTCAAATCCTTATGCGGCGGGCCTCACGAGCTGCTGGCCGGCGCTCCGCAGTGAGGCTTCAGCAAAGAAATCTGCATTCCTTGGACATGCTAAAATTCTCCTGAAACGCCCGTCTAATGTGTTACGTATTTGGTTCAAGGATTTTATAATCTCGGCTGACACCGGAGCTACTACTCCAAGATTGTGTTAGTCTCTGCGTGATATGAAGACTGGTTCTGCTCTTTTTCGACGTGGTTGGGAGGAACCGAGGGACGTACCCATTTAAACGCTTGCCTATGTGCACTGGGTGGGATTAGTGACCCTGTTTACCGCAATGTAAAGTTAGTGCGCTGCCTCTTTTCGCTGACCAGCTTGTGTTTGAACGCGGTTTTGAGCCATCCGTCTTTTTTCCTACCGCAAAGTCTTCGTTCATGTAACTGATGATCCGCTTTCCTCCGATGGAGCAATGTGGAAACACATAAGCATATCATAACCACTCCTGCAAATGTTTTCATTCCTGGCTGGGAAGGAATTGTCTTGCTCAAGTCTATTCCAGTTTTAATGGCGATCGTAGTGCCATTCTGTAGCTCATCATGATAAAACTTAAATTCGTTTTGATTGTGCGCTACATTTATTACAAAAGTCATAAGTGTTGTTAAAAGGGTTCCCGACGTATAAACTGTAAAGGGTAGCTCCTGCTAGACACTGAAAAATTACGCTGTCTCAGTTGCAATGCAATTAGAAAATATAGCTGACATAAGAATACAAAAGAGGAAAAATTGTAATTTAGTGCTAATGAGTGCCGGAAGGAATGCTAAAATCATTAAGAATACAGCAGCAAATCAATGTACGAAATGAGTATGTTACCTTCAAGTTGCGAACACATTTAATTTGGAAGCCAAGACATTAACACGAACAGAAAACAAGCCAAGTTGTACAAAATCACTAGTAAGCAGATCAAGGACTGGTTGGAATCAAATACGTCCTTAAAAAGGGGGTGAAGTCACCGCAACTTATGGTTGATTTGGTTCCGAACGGCAAAAAAATCTACTCACACTCGGCTGAAAAGTAAGCTGTTTTGCCTTTCATTTTTAGTATCCGCTTTTGGTAGTACCTGGTTAAAGTATTTTATGGCTCAAAACTCTTAAGAACGATATTCGATATTTTTAGGTCTAAGACAAGCGATGTCAAAAAAGATGAAGTCCTGGTGACTTTGGCAGAATGCTAAGAGTGCAATAAATACCCACCACGGGTGCTCGTAAATAATATAACGGAATAAGAAGTAGCTCTGGATTTTAAAGCGGCGAGCGCTTCATAGATGACTGTTATACGCGGTGCTTCAGATCATATACAATACATAAGGTGACAATGTAAGAAATACACACAACGTACGTAGGGAAGGTAGTTGACCGCAATGGAAAGTTTTTAGCATCATTAGAGTATAAAAAACAAATAGGGAAATGCATAACCATTGCCTCCATTCCTTGTTCAGTGGTTGTCAAGTAGCAGGCAGGATAGCAATTTATCTTCCTTCAAAACTGAAGTCGTAGTCGCAAGACAATGACGCTAAGCGCTCATAAGTACACGTAGGTGCCAACGTTGAAGTGGGCGCAGAGCCGTAGTTGTTGTTTGCGGCGCTTTGGTAGCATTGGTAACGTATGCAGAGTTCTCATATCGCAAACAGTATTCAAAATTTCTGAGCATGCATTGCCCACAGACTTCATTCCACCCTTCGGGTCGATGAAAATTACCTGCCGCATATTCTGGAAAACACCCAAACAGCGACAGGCATTTACGATGATATAGAGTTCAGATGTATGCTTTTTTCGGATGTTAAGCGCTGATGTGGAAATGTCATGAATATAATCGGGCGCACTTAACTAAACAAGGCCAAAGTGCCTGGTGTAGAGCCTTTGTTAAAACTGCAGATTCCACGAGACACGTGTGCGGGCCTGCTGTGGCGAGCTGCGTGCTCCGGTCGCCCTACCGCGGTCGTTCTGAGAAGACAAAACTTACAAATATAAGCATCCTTTTTGGAAAACGAACTGGCCCTTGCTATGCGATAAAAACTGCCTAGTTCTTGTGATCACTTCCTTCGCGGCAATTGTGTACAATAGCGCTTTCCTCGATAGAAGGCGCTGTGTTTTACTTTAACCGGGTGTCTAAAACAGCCCTAAGCGCCGAGGCTGTCCGAGCTCACTATAGATGACACGTGACGTATCATTGAAGACGCAGCGGGTTTCTTTCAGGGGAACAAAAATGGCCGAGTTGTTGATCCTGCGCTTTAGAACCGTGAAACGAAAAGGCGAGAAGTACACAGCCTCAGGCTACTTTGGAATGTCAGGGACCGTTTTGCATGCTATAAATACAGTGTTCCACATTTTCTCATGTAATTAGCAGTTAACCAAAAAGTGATTGCTGCGGTTGGATTAAACCGGCGAATTCAAGCTTTAGTTAGTATAGAGCCAACAAAGACGGAGGCTCTTCTAGTAACATATGTGACGAAAAAACATGTTCGCCTTTAGACGCGAAAACTTGGGACGTCGTTCTTCTGAAACTCCTTTATTGCGCGCACCTGTTTTATTTAACAGTTTTATGTGCCTATTAGGTTTTAGTTTATATCGTTTAGCATTCCAAAGCGAGTCAGTCTATGATGGACGCCGCAGTGAATAGCTCCGGATAATTTTACAAACCCGGAGTTCTTTAACCTGAACTGGCAGTGTACAGTACATGAGTCTCGAGCTTTCATCTTCATCGCAAGAAACCAGCTCGAACCCGCGATTTCTGGATCAGCAGCCTAGCATCATTCTTATGGAACCACCACAGTGGTTTAAAATTCCGATGAAAGCAGCGGTATTCTGCACGTCAGACAAAAGGCGCATAAACATTCTTTTCAGTAAAACGCAGCGCAACGGTTTTTGTAATTTTATTTATTTCCTCCTGAAATAATGGGAGTCAGGAAAAAAAATAGGGGGGGGGGGGTAAATGAATGACCGGCTTAATGAATGCGAGGAAGGAGCGAAGATGCGACCCCAGCGTCTACGCAATATATGAGGACGGGTGTTCGGCCGGAGACCCGCTGCTGCCAGGTACCAAATTTTCGTTGGCTTCGGGGCCAAAAAAAACAACCCACAAGTGGTGACAGTCTGCTTTTGTATTTTTGGAGTTCCAAACAAGGCACCCTGGGCGGGGACATAAGTGTCAAAATTGAGGCCAGGTACGGATGAGAACAATTGCTTCCCGCGATGAAGCGGCTTTGCTTAATTCCTTCCTACTCACAAAGTCATTCCTCGCAGGGCACGGCTTGCTCAACGAGATTAGAACCGCACCGTGCCCTTCCCACTTTACCGCCTTCCAGAGAAAATAGGCGCTCTCGGCTAACGCTGTTCCGAACACCCCGCCCGTTGGACAAAGCTGCCTCTTTCCGGACGGGTGATTTGCGTAATCTTCTCGTTATGGTGAAGGTCTAAAAGCGCCGAAGCGTCAGGGCTTGGAATCTCGTCAGTAGAAATTCACTCGCTGTAAATGGATGCGACAGGCGCACCACTGACGGCCGCTGCATCAGTCTGACATCTCGCAGAAGGAATTATAAAGATTGTCTGGTTCGCCATTATATCTGGCGCAGGATGACTTCCTCCGTCTCGCCGAATTACCAGGAAAGAGCTTCCAATGGTTGTGGGCCGCGCGAAAATGGACAGCTATGAACAGCTGGAATTATCTTTGGTTGCGAAACTTCACAAAGTGTAAGTCAGACACAGACCATCGCCAGTATGGGGCTGTAACTGTTTTATTTGAAAAACAAAAAATAAAATGGTATGGAAAGCTGGCTGGCGGCCACGGAAACTGCATATTTTATCTTAAGCATGTGATCTGCAGCGATCGGAAATAACAGAAGTAGGGAGAACATAGTGATGCGAAATAAAGTTTAGAGAGAGCAGACAAGAATATTTATTTATTGAATGTACCCGACAAGCTCGTAAGGCGGAGCACTGAGTAAGAGGGTGCATGAAGATTAAATACAAAAATAAATATAATCTATGGAATCATACAAGGTAATATAAGAGTAAAGTAGAACAGGCTCGTGAGAAAAGAAAAGTCACGAAGAAAAAATGAAAATAACTACAGGATTCAAATACGAAGAAAAATAAAACTTGGAGGCCTTAACTTCTTTCCTAAAGAAGAAATGGTGGAACCAGCGCAACAGACGCTGGACAAGAACATGGAGGCACATACACGACACCGCTGTGCTGTGTGTGTGCGGTGTTGCGTGTGTGCCTCCTTGTTCTTGTCCTGGATCTGTTTCGCTGATTCGACCATTGCGCATTATGAACTAACCAGCCCAGCAATTTACTCTCCTAAAGTAGAAAATTCTATAGCATATAGGTTGCCTGCTATAGTGACTACAATCTACTTCGAATGTTCTCAGGGTTTTCCTGCTGGAACATCGGTTTGAACCCGTTTCATTTCCTTTATATGGTACGCATGAGTCATCACCTCCTACAATGTTCGGGTACCCTCCATTGGAATAACAGATTTCATTATATCAATACGGCCCTGTTATCCACTCTAATCTACCAAGAAATCCCCGTTAATCCGCAGTAATTCATTTTGGAGGTGGGTGTATTCCAATATTGTAAGGTTTATTTAGAATTTTTAGGGTCCTGAGATTTCCAAACTTCATGATGCCTTATGATTAGTCATTTGGTCGTGTCGTGGCGTTCAGGACGTGAATACCCTCTCAATCGCACTGAATGACGGCGCGGTGTCCTCATACTAGTACTGGCGCAGTTGTGCAGCGGTTAAGAGCTGCGCCACTTCCCACGCAGACGACTGTTTCACACACAGCCGCCGGTAGGGATTTGTTTTACACTTCGGACCCTTATTGCGCTTCATAGCATGGTGCAAATGTTGAAGGCAACCAAATCTACACCGCGGTTGCCCATTATACCGATCGGTGTGGTTCTATCTTCCCAACGTTTCGCGACACGGAGCGCAGCTCACACTCTAAACAGAATAATAGAGTAAAACGGAGTAAGATGTCCTCTGGCGCAATTCCTTTCTTTAAAAGAGATGGAGTATCCCCACTGGCACCAGCATGAGCCTAGCTCTTATTTTCGCCAACATGAGCGAAACAAGGACAGGGTATGAACTGGTAATAAGGTTTATGGTTTATGCGGGTCCAACGTCCCAAAGCGACTGAGGCTATGAGGGACGCCGTAGCGAAGAGCTCGAAAATTTCGACCTCCTGGGGTTCTCTAAAGAGCACTACCATCGCACAGAACACAAAGTTCTGGAATTTCTCCTCCATAGAAATTTGACCACCGCGACCGGGATCGAACCCGCGTCTTTGGGGTCAGCAGCCAAGCGCCATAACCGCTGAGCCACCGCGGCGGGCGGTAAGAAGGAATGTCCATCGCTAAACCAGCTTTCATTATTGCTTCGCCGCTTGCTGCAACGCACAGGTATCTCTCTATACATTCACATGCACATCTTTCGACTGCGTTCTGCTTACAACCGCAGTGGTTGTGGCAGAGCGCAGCAGCTTCACAGCTGTCACAAAATACAGTATGTCATAGCATTGCGGCCGTTTCTTCCTGACTGGTACTCAATAATACGGCAGTAATATTTAAATCACGGTGACGTCTGTGCTGCGAAACAGGTTGTAACCGGAAGATGCCATACTGAAGTCATTAGCGTATACGCTTCTGAATTATTTTTGCGTTGAAATGGCTACATCCTCTTTGGTTCGTTACTCAGGCCAGATGTTGCGTATTGCTCGAGATCCCTTGCCTGTTTCTTTAGTGTTTTCGAATTTCTTCACGCAGAATAGCACTAAGGCTCCCAGAAGAACATTGAGATGACTTAGGAATTGCCAGGAATATTTATATTTCTGCTTTTTACTATGTAACGCTTTCGACGACATTGGAATATTTTATTTATACAAAAATTTGTAGAGACCACGCGTGTGCAAAAGCTTCAGGGAGGAGAAAGCGGGGAGAAGGGAGTGCTGTGAAAGGAATGTATCAGTGCAATAATGGGGTAAACTCAACAAACTATTCATTACAAAATCTAGGCAAAAAATTTGATGCGATTATCGCCAGAGTCAGTCTACGCTTCTACAATTCTGGTTTTTCATTCGATGCATTTCTCTTCGGCCTTATTCTACTGCCTGAAAGTCGCGCCATTTAATGTTACTTTAATTTCGGAAGGCTGTTATTGCTGACTGATGATTTTTATTATCTACATTTGATGCCTCTGCACTTAGCCTTATTATGGCTGGCTTAATGGCTCCTTAGTATTCGTGTTGTGCGTTTGTCATTTTTGCATATACACATTTTTTCTTAGCTGGCGTGGCAAGCGGATAAGCCGATGACGCGCGCGCTCGCTGAGAGGATGCCCAGACGAGCGCTTACTTTCGGTGCCGCCTACCTTGTCTCCGCACTAGCGGCTCACAAGGCGGCAATTATGTGGCCGCCTCTGTGCCTTCATCGATGCCAGTTTTCCCTCTTTGTCTCCTCGGATTGCAGTTGCCGCTTTCGGATGCTTTACTGCGCAGTCAGGCAGACACCCGCTGGTATTTCCGTCTAATGCCACTCGTACTACGTACGCGCTAGAACACGCAAATCATTCGCTTCGACAACAAATAACAAAGGCGCACAGCGGTACACTCTCTGAAATAAGAGCCCGGGACATAGTTTCAGTGTAGCACTAGACCAGTAAGTGCGACAAGCTTAAACAATAATAACCGGCAACTACCGTATGATGCCACGTTGAGGCTCTTCCACGTGCATGGGAGTGAGCAAATCCTGCAACAAGTGGCGCGGCGATGAATTTCCAACTGTGTTGCAACCTCGTTGTTCTTACAGCTTGAGCCGCCGCCTACTTTTCGAAACAGGCTTATCCGCCGAGGGAACCGATATCCCGAACGTTTTCTCTTGCATTTTAGACAGCTTTAAGCGCGGCTCTAGAATATGTCGGAAAGGTAGTCTTACTACGTTGGAAAAGAAAATGGAGTCCTCGTCATTGCCAAAACCTTCGGCCTACGAAGCATAGTACTGCGACAAAAAATAGTCAGTTACCTCTCTTTTTCTTTGAGGTGATTTATACGCCTCTATTTATTCTGCATTTCTAATGCGAAAACGTAGAAAGTGACAGGAATCGTGCAAGTGTGTCGTGTGAAACAAGCGCATTCAGGATCAAGCGAAGTGGCTAAAATCCTGAACTAATCCAGTCCAACCTCGCACTGCTGTCTCTCGAGGCATCTCTCGAGCACTTTTTGACCTCGACGCAATATCGATGCAAATTAGGCAATTGCGGTAGAGCTTTTGCGCCAAAATCCCTTTTAGGGTCACTTCCTTGTTGGATCGAGGGATACAGAGCACTATAACAGAAATCCGCTTCTGTGATAATATAGTAAACAAAGTAATTTTTGCGCTGACGTAATTGTTAAGCCAGTTGAAAAATTCCGCCTTTGCTCAGCGCCGCTCGCTAGGAACTGACGTAATAGCTAACATGCACCACGGTCTTTTTCGCTGTGTTTCAGGACACATCTTCATAATCAGAGTGCCTATAGTTGTCTTAACGCGTGGCATGCACCCGTCTTGTGAAATTGCGAACCAAAAAATGCAGACCACCATTTATCACGGCTTATACTGCGGAGCCACACCTTGTAAACATGGTGCTGGGAGTTCAGTACTAATTCTTTATTAATAATAATTCTGGCTGTCATTCGACCACACCGAAAGAGTTTAAAGATCACAAAGCAGTTGTGGGCCTGTTCAAGTTCCTGATGATGGTAATGCAGTTATTTTCCGAGTGAACTAGACAGGAAACTTTGGAAGATTGCTACCGGGCTGTTAGGGTTAGGGGCATGATACAAACAATGCTAAAAGTGACTCTGCTTGCAAGGCAAGCGCACTTGCTTATATTCGCGTAGTTGTTTCGTGTGATTGTTGGCAAAAAAAGTTTTCAACAATGACCCACAAAGTAAGCTCTACAATCGGCGCCACTTTCTGCTTGCATACTTTCAGCAAGCGCAGAGTATTTTTTTTGTACAGTTTTCGCTCGTTATAGTAGTGTAGAATAACAGAGTAAAAATAAATAGCAAGAGCAAAATTGAAAAGTAAGCAGTTAGTCCACTAACTTAGCTAAGCGGAACGGCTAGCATGTGGTAGGGCGAGCAACAAATTTTTCATTCACTTGAAGTGGGAACGCTGTTTGCCCCGAAACATTGTTTAGCGGAACCTAAGAATTTCTGCGGAAGATGCATAGATGTAGCCGTAAGGCTGTAAGCGTAAGGCTGCGTTTGTAGCCGTAATGCTGCGCTTGTGTGGATGCCATTGAGTGATTCCCTTATTATAAATCAACTCCATTTGAGGGGATTGCACATAACGTAGGTAAAGCACCGTTACCACTTAGAGTTACTGATCAAAATCACTCTCGCCTTACGATATGCTAGCCGTCACGTTAACTCACTTGGTACAACGAGTGACCGGAGAGGCGGTGGTCCCGGGTTCGAACCCCTGACCGGGAAATTTTTCTTTAAGTAAGAAAGTTCTGTGCAAGCTCTAAAGCTTTCCTTTGCAGAGTCAAGACTACAAATGCGTAGATGGAAATGAATGACTACTTTCTTATTATACTAAAAACTTTTGTGCTGGTTGCATTTGTGCTGGTTGGTTCAATTCAAAATGACCATCGTCTGCAGCCAAGACAATAGCTAGGGCCAGCCAGTCAGCTAACTGAGCCAAGCATTGCATTAGCAACGAATTCATGCTGATGCACTGCATTTTGATGTCTACACTGCGCAATAATACTACGAAGAAAATAACAGTTTCCGCTAAATTTGGCAAAATATGTATCACTTGCGAAACTTGCGAGCGACGTAGTTGCAAAGAAATTCCAGCATTTGTGAAAAATAAAGAGCCCGACCTGATTGTTTCTAAGCCGTTTATTCGTGCTCTGGAAGCGCGCGTAGACGTTCCAACTTGCGCAGTGCTGAGGACGAGAGTTTATGTCACCATGATATCATTGCGAATGCTGGCGGTTTATAACAAGACATAGAATGCGGCCCACATGCAAACGCCTTGGGATGTTCGCATTTAACAAAGGCAGTGTATCTTCACTGCGAAAGAAATATGTATATTCTCAACCAGACATTAAGCACGAAGCAGAAGTGAGAAGACCCCGAATTACACTCGAAACGCGTGACAAAGGCTTCTGTGGATCAAGTGTTTGGCAAAATAACCCCCAGCGTTGTGTTTGCAGTGCCTGAATTCTGCGCTGAATCTTCTTCTGTATGCGCCTAGCATCTCTTAGGTCTAGGCGCGATTTTGTGCGTCGGTATCTGTGCTTTGCCCTGAGCCGTTGTGATCGCAGTCGCTGCAATTCGAAGTCAAAACCGGTGTAGTTAGCGACAGGGTTAAAGTGGCAGGTGGCGTGTTCCATGGCCTCCTTAATTTTTTGTTCAAAACCGGTAGAGAAGCCCTCTGTGCAAGCAGCCTCCATAAGTAATTTAAAAACTGTCCAGTCAATACGCTGCCTACACGTGGCTCGGGAAAATGTGGAATGGCCGGTAATAATCAGATAGGTTGGGATATGGTCGCTGCCTTGGGTTTCTACATCCGAAAGCCACTGGACACTGTTGGTAAGGCACTGTGAAACGAAAGTCAAGTCCAAGCAGCTGCTATAAGTCACCCCTCGAATATTGGTCGGGCTTCCGTCATTAAGGCACTGGAGGTCATGGTCAGAGGCGAAGGACACAAGCTGTCTTCCCCTAACATCCGTCCTAACGCCTCCCCACATGGTGTTATGAGCATTTAAGTCACCCATAATGACCCACGGAGCAGGTGTAGCTAGCATAAAACCACTCAACCTTCTGGCGTCGATATGACTTGATGGCGCCAAGTACACCGCCAGTAGCGTAAACGTCAGGTCTCGGCTCTTCACTGTAAGGGAAACGTACTGATTGCCTTCGTTCGGTGGAATTTAATGTTGTACATATGTAAGTTCACGTCGAATGTAGACGATGACTTTGCTCGATGTGCTGCACGTGGGTGATGCAAATGCCTCATAACCGGATATTCGCAATATTTCCGGGGTCTTCGATTCACAAATCACAAGAATGGGGAAGTAAATCTCGTAGACGTAGTGCCGTAAATCAGAAATCCGGGACTGCAGTCCACGAGCATACCATTGGAAACTGAAAGCTTGCTTGACTTTCTTTTGAAAAGACAGGTCCGAAGGAGCCATGATGCCTTCTACAGTAGAGCCGCAAGAACTGGATGTAGCGCGTCGAACACTTGAAGTGCGCTATTTGCTGCCCGTTCAAATCCGTAGCGCTCCATCAAAGGCGCAGTGTGCTTGAGGTAGCCGAGGATTTCTGCGTAAGAATAAAAGGCCCTCCGAATCCAGGCGCACCGCTGTACTGCAACAATGTTTCACCCTCACGGGATTCTCGGATGGATGTACTATTCTCCATGGAAGAACTTGATGTTGCGATGGCTTGTTGTAGGAGGTCATCGTCACCAGGGCCTGATGGTGTGACGTACTGCGCACTTGAAAACCTTGGTCAAGAAGCTCGACGGGCTCTTTTAGGCACTTATAACAAGTCATGGACTCCTGGCTTAGTTCCTCATGATTGGAAGACCAGTTGTCTGGTTCCACTTCTTAAACTGGGGAAATCATCGCTCGACCTTTCGTCATGCCGTCCAATTGCACTCGCCAGCTGCGTCCGCAAAGTCATGGAAAGAATGCTGCTCACACGCGTGGAATGGTACTTGGAGCGATGTCAGATTTATCCAACATTCATGCCTGGGTTCCGACGGGGCCGCTCTTCAATCGACAACGTGGTTGATCTTGTAACGTCGGTGCAACACAGCAAAAGTTTGAAAATATTGACCGTGGCATTGTTTTGGGATATCAAGGGCGCGTATGACAACGTAACGCATCAGGCCATTTTGGACGCAATGAAAGCTGCTGAGATCGGAGGCCGAACGTTAAGCTGGATACGCAGCTATTTATCACAGAGGTCGTTTTTGTCCTGACTGCGGACGGACCAACTTCCTTACACCGAAATTCGCGCGGAGTCCCTCAGGGTGGAGTGCTGAGTCCAGTTCTTTTCAACCTTGCTCTCATCGGCCTGGTAGACGTATTGCCACAATCTGCTCAGATCTCTGCATATGCAGATGATATCTGTATTTGGGCATCAGGGGTGACCCGTTCTCAAGTTCGTGCAAGACTTCAAAAGGCGGCATCGATATTGACTTCTTATCTTCGCTTGCAGGACCTGAACATTTCGACCGAAAAGTGTTCACTTGTGGCGGTCACACGCAAAGCAATGTCACCTTACGCCATTCGCATCAATGGCGAAGCCATTGGCTATGAGAGAAGCCACAGATTCCTCAGTGTTATCATCGACAGGAACCTCTCGTGGAGTCCACATATCTACGACATGAGAAAAGGACTAATTGCGATTGTCCACGTCCTCTCCTTTCTCGGGGGAAAGTCCTGGGGCGCATCAGTGCGCTCGATGCTACAACTGTGCCGTTCCCTATTTCTGGGCTACATGCGGTACAGTGTTCCGATCTTCAGTTCCCTTAGAAAGAAAAATATCAAGACTCTTCAAAGTGTGCAAGCGCAAGCTCTCCGTATCTGCCTTGGACTGCATAAATGTGTATCAACAGCAGCAACGGTTCTTGTTGGCCGGGAACATCCTGTTACTACATACATTGCTGTTGACACCATGAGAACACATATTAGGCACCTCACACGGGTTCCCTCTCATCACCTCGCAACACTGCCAATAATTAGGCCGCGTACTACATTCGCCAAATTCATTGAAGCCCATCGCGCATATCTTTTATCGGAGTTCACCCCTGCGTCAAGACCGCGATCACCCTTTGTGGAGTCTTCATGAACCTCGGGTTCACCTCCATATTCCTGGCATTACGAAGAAAGCTGCTGTATCACTGCCCGCTCTCAAACAACTGACATTGAATCACCTGCATTCCTACCACAGTCGCCGCATACATGTTTACACTGATGGATCAGTTCACTCGACCAGTGCTGCGGGGTCAGTGGTGATACCGGCCAGATCCATCTTCATGAAAGTGAAGACAACCTATCCAACATCTTCAACTGGTGCGGAACTCGCAGCCTTACGGGCTGCCGTAGAGTTCTTAAGTCAAGAACCTCCACATGACAGGATGGTTTTCACTGAATATAAATCAGCCTTTCAAGCCCTGCAAGCTGCGCTACACCGCGGCTCGCAGGAACAACTTGTTGCTGAGATCCGTCTACTCTACCACGGCACCGTATCCAAAGGTCATGACATCATTTTTCAATGGCTGCCAGGACACTGTGGTATTAACGGCAATCACCAGGCCGATGCGGCTGCGCGTTCTGCTCAAAACGAAGGGCTTCCAGTGAGGATCCCAATATCAAGACCTGACGCTGCGTGTGGGCTTCGCCCTTTGGTGCTCGAGCTCACACTTTAAGCGTGAAACACGGGAGAGTTTTGCAACCTCCGCCTCAAGGCACTGGACCCTGGACTGCGCCTTCATCTTCCACGTAACTTATCACGTCGCGAAGCAACATTGTTGTGTCGTTTAGGGTTCGGTGTTGCTTTTACCAACCACTATGCTTTCCAGATGGGGATGGCCGACAGTCCTGCCTGTGAAAGCTGTGGTTATGAAGAGATCATCGCTCATCTTCTCTGTGAGTGCCCTGCATTTGCGAGTGCAAGACATACACTGTGTTGTGCCCTGGACCGCCTCGATCCTCGCCCATTAACAGAGCAAAAGATCCTCAGACCGTGGCCACAGCAGTCGACTGCCCTCAAGGCATACAAGGCACTCTTTGCCTACTTCAGTGGGACTGGATTGAGTGCCAAATTGTGACAGCGTTGTGCGTGTGTGTGTGCTATGCCTTTTCCCCTTCTCTCCTCCTCCTTTTAGTCCCCTAATTCCTCTTCCCCAGTGCAAGGTAGCCAACCGGAACCCCTTTCTGGTTAACATCCCTGCCTTTCCCTCCACCTCTTTATCTATCAGAAGTGCTAACCTCATTTTTGTGCTCCTAACAATGCATCGCAGCTGCTGGAGGCATCACACACACGATGTATATATATATATATATATATATATATATATATATATATATATATATATATATATATATATATATATAGTTCGCTTACACGCAAAACATAAATACCCACGGCAGGAGCAGATTGGACAGCCGTCGCACTAGCTCAGCTGGTAGAGTACCGGACTACAAAAATAAACACACACACACACACACACACACACACACACACACACACACACACACACACACACCCACCCACCCACCCACCCCACACACACACACACACACACACACACACACACACACACACACACACACACACACACACACACACACACACACACACACACACACACACAAAAAAATATATATATATATATATATATATATAATTCGGTGTCTCGGTTCTGGCTGTCTTGATGCCATAGGTAGCATAAGAGGGCTCTCGCACAGTTTCCGCCCTCGCCGTTAGATGATGTTCTACGTCACACTTGCGGTATTACAGGACGTGCTACGTCCACCGCAATCGACGAGGGTGGCGCTGGTGAACCCTCTCAACGTTCGCTTACACGCAAAACATAAATACCTACGAAAGCAGCAGATTGGACAGCCGTAGCCGTAGCTCAGTTGGTAAGAGCACCGGACGCGATATTCGGAGGTCGTGGGTTCGGATCCCACCGGCGGCATAGTTGTTTTTTCTCCTGCTTTATATAAGTAATTTTCTTTAAACCAATTGATTGGCACGAGAATTTATATATATATATATATATATATATATATATATATATATATATATATATATATATATATATATATATATAATTTCTGCTGCGCTGGGAGGCCAGGCTGAAATGCCATAACTATTCAATGAAGCCGCAAACAGAAGCAGCAGCGCCAATAAACTGCGTAGAAGGCATAAAAATTGGAACTCTAATCATGCAAGGTACAGCCGTGGGAAATGCTCCGAGGTCTTTTATTCACGCTTAACGCGGCTCACAATTACTTTCGTGATCAGAAAGGCCTCGGGCGTAACGGGCTACCATGTCAAATCTGACCCGTAGGTGGGAACTATTAGGTCCTGGATAGCTTCAGGGTCTTTACCAAGTAATCGTTCAGAACTGTGGGCTTGACCAGACGCTCACATTCCTTGGCTTTTCGCACGTCCACATGTCTCCGCCACTGACAGGCTTCTCGTCTGAACCTCACTTGTCGCGCGTGCCAATAGGTCTAGCGACTCGAAATAATCGTTTTGTCCTGCCATTTAAGCGCCAAGTATAATGTTTACAGCTCGGCTTTAGCAAGACGTCTCCTTCCGCATCACCCCTATAGAGGTGCGGCTATCGTTTGTACATATTTACATATTTGCACCCGCTGAAAAGTTGTAACGAGCAGGCGGGAATGCAATGGTGAAAAACGTATTCGCACCTCTTTGCAGTTGAGCCAACCTCCGCTAATTGCTAGCGTCGTTGTGGGCTGAATATTTCGCACCAAGTCCATTCAACCGGAGCGAAGATGCAGCTCAGCTCCCTGCTCCAAAAAAGAATAAATATCTTCTGCTTTATAGCTTTATTTTGACTTACGTTATATGAGAGGAACACAGTATCTCAAAAATATTAGAGTTTGTCGACCTTCGGCAGGTTTAATAAAGGTTTGTAATATTAGCAGGAAGGCACTTTCCGTGCAACCCTTCACTTCGCCGCTGCCACGAACGCTGTAGGCGGACAACTAGCGATTATAAATCTGTGGTCTTTTGCATGACACTACTTTAGTGACCAGAACAGGATTTGGCCTCAGGATCCTCACCAGAACAAGATTTGGTAACCCCGGTGTAGTACTTGGCGAAACCGTCTATAAACAAACAGATTAACCCTGGGCTCTCAGTCCTCAGCGGCTGCAGAGCAAATAATCAAGGCGGTGGTCAGAACTGTTACGCCGCGGAGGGTGCTAAGAATCACTGGCTCCAGACAGGCCGCCATTTGAATCTGATCCTGGCGATCTTTAACGCTAGAGCCTTATCCAGTGGGTCTGCTGCTCTAGTAACTACCGGGCATTAAATGAGATGTCATAGGGCTATGTAAAGTTAGGAGGACAGGTGAGGCGTATACAGTACTAAACGACGGTCACATACTGTGCGATCGCTGATTAGCCGATAGAAGAGAATTAGGGGTGCGATTCCTCATCAATCAAAACATAGCTGACAACATAGAGAAGTTCTACAGTATTAACGAGAGGTTGGTAGCTATCGTGATTAAGCTCAATAGGAAATACAAACTCGACGTGGTGCAAGCCTACGCGCCTTCATCTAGCCATGATGACCAGACCGCTGAAAGCTTCTATGAATACCTGGCATCGGCTATGAACAAAATAAAATCATAGTACACTGTACTTATGGGCGCCTTAAATGCGAAGGTGGGAAAGATGCAGGCTGGCGACCAACGGTAGGCGACTATGGGAAAGGTACTAGGAATAGCAGGGGAGAGTTATTAGTAGAGTTCGCAGATTGAAAAAATTAACGGAGCATGAATACCTTCTTCTGCAAACGAGAAAAGATAAAACAGGAAGTGGACCTGGAAGACCTCAATGGTGAGACTATAAATGAAATAGACTTCTGTTATGCGCTCACCCTGGCATTGTGCAGGATGTGGAGGTAGTTGGAACGGTGCGCTGTAGAGGCCACAGATTGGTAATGTCTCGAATTAGCCTAGGTTTGAATAGGGAAGACAAGAAACTAGCGAAGCCGAAGGCCATTAATGAATTAGGGGTAAGCGGAACAGTACTGGAATTCAGGATTTTGCTCCAGAACAGATATTCTGCTTTAGCTGAGAAAGACGATCTTAAAATTCCAACAATTATGATAATCTCACTGCTATCATTACGGAGTGCGCCGTAGAAGTTTGTAGTACGATAGTTCGACAGGGTAACGGCAAGCTATATGAGGAGACGAAAGATCGGATCAAGAATGGCCAACGCATGAGGGCGTCTAGCCCTGGAGACAAAATAGAACTGGCCAACATGTTGAAGTTAATAAATTTGCGCAATATAGCCGACATAAGGAAGTTCAATATCGAGAGCATAGGTATAGCTGTTTGATGTTTATGGGGGTTTAACGTCCCAAAGCGACTCAGGCTATGAGAGACGCCGTAGTGAAGGGCTCCGGAAATTTCGACCACCTGGGGTTCTTTTACGTGCACTGACAACGCACAGCACACGGGCCCCTAGAATTTCGCCTCCATCGAAATTCGACCGCCGCGGCCGGGATCGCACCCGCGTCTTTCGGGCCGGCAGCCGAGCGCCATAACCACTCAGCCACCGCGGCGGCCCCATAGGTATAGCATAGGTAAAAAGGCATAGGTACAAACCAGATGTATGCGTTAAGAGACAAGGAGGGCAATGTCATTAGCAACATGGATAAGAGAGGTAAAATTGCCGAGGTGTTCTATACAAACCTATACAATAGCCAATATAATCAGAACGTTGAAGAGAGAGACAGTAGCGAACAGCAATGCGTCATCCCGTCACAAACGAAAGACGAAGGTAAAGAAAGCCTTACGAGCAATGCAAAGGAGAAAAAGCAGCTTGTGAAGATAAGGTAGCAGTAGATCTGTTGAAGGACGGAGGGGCGATTGTGCTAGAAATCCTAGTCACCCTCTATACGCAATGCTTTATGACATTGACCGTACCAAGAACTTGGAAGAACGCTGCCATTATCTTATTTCTTAAGAAACGAGGCGCCAAGAACTTGAGAAATTACAGGCCGTACAGCTTGCTGTTCGTTGTCTTCAATATATTTATTAAGATAATCGCTAATAGAGTCAGGGCAACATTAGACCTCAATCAACCAAATGATCAGGCAGGCTTCCATAAAGTATAATTCAGAATCGATCATAATCACACTATCAATCTGGTTCAGAATATAAACAGCCCCTATATATAGCCTTTGTTTATTAAGAGAAATCATTTGACTCAGTGGAACCCCGGCAGCCATGCAGGCGCGGAATCAGAGTGTAGAAGAGCCTAATGTGAAAATACTGGAAGATGTCTACAGCAATTGCTCATCTATGGATATACGGGCAGCAACCACAAGAACAATGCATATAATTTAAATATTGCCTCCCGGCTGGCTCTGTGCCTACTAGGGCCGCTTGTTGACTGCGCTATCCGCGAGTACACACGCGCGCTACGACACTGACACACGATTCCTGCTCGGGCTAGCAAGGTTTTCGTCTTAATACCCACAATTTTTGACTGACGTACGCCTTCACGTCGTCGTCGACAGGTCAGTCTGGACAACAACATTACTGATGACGTCCGCGTCGCCAGCAAGCACTGGTCTTTTCTGCGAAAAACAGTGGGTTTAGTGAAGTCAAAATAAAGGCGGAAAACGCATACTGACGTCATTCAATGTGACTGTATATGCCGAGCGGATCCCTTAAAAACTTTTAAATTTGCAATAAATTATGTTCCAGTCACCGACCTCCTACTGAAACTTTCTAGAAGGCATCTCCTCACGCCGATGGAAGAAGAGCGGGCACGGGACAGCAGCTACCATGTTGTTGCTGGCTAGAACTTTCTGCTTTCTTGTGCAGTTTGCTGTTCTTGGCTCATGGCTTTCACCGTCTGACACGTGTGTCTACATCTGCATCGGATTTCCTGCTGCGTCTACCGCCCCAAGAAGCCATCAACATCTTTCGTTATCTCATCACCGAAGAAGTCATATTCACGCCCGTGTCTAGTGGAACATCGCCCCTACCGCCAGCGGCAGCTCTGCAGCGGCCAGACTTAAGCATTTGGTCTCTCCAAGGCGCTTCTAGTGGGCATGGTAGAGCAGCTACTATTCGGTTACTGGGCTAGAACTCCATTCTGCTTTCTTGTGCAGTTTGCTGTTCTCGGCTCATGGTTTTCACTGTCTGACACGTGTGTCACGTCTACATCTGCATCGGATTTCCTGCTGCATCTGCTGCCCCCGACATCCAACAACAGCCTTCGTTATCTCATCAGCAAAGATGTCATCTTCACGCCCGTGTCTACTGGGACATCGACACTACCGGCAGCGGCAGCACTGCAGCGGCCAGATTTAAGCATCCGGTCCCACCAAGGAGTTTCCAGTGGGCACGGGAGAACAGCTACAATGCGGTTGCTGGCTAGAACTCCTTTCTGCTTTCTTGTGTAAATTATTCAGTCTTAATCGCTATTTTACTGCTATTCCCTTGCCCACAAGTTCTGGTTGCCACTCTGAACGATTGTGTATCTGTTGCTATGTTGCTATTACTTTCCGGGGTCGTGGAGTTAAACCCAGGTCCTGGAAACGCTGATCATCAGCACAGTGAAGTTATGGCCGCCATAGTTGTGTTTTCGTCGAAATTTGATGCGCGTCAAACTGAAATGATGAATGCCATAGCTGAACGTAAGCTCAACCTGAAGCCATCACTGAGACTGTTTCCGATCTATCCAATAGAGTGGCTGCCGTGGAAGCCGCTGTTGAGTGTATTGAAAAAATGCCTTCAGGAACAGGTATTACTATCGCAGTCCAAGAAGCAATTTCAAATGAAAACGCTGTGCTCGCGTCAAAACTAGGCGTTCTGGATGTAAATCAAGATGTGACAACTTTATTTTCTTTGGAATCTCGGACAGCTTATCAGAGACGTGGGTACGATCAGAAGCCCAAATACATTATTTTCTTTCAAAGTGTCTCAATTTGAATTCCTCGGAAGTCACAAACTTAGAGCTCATAGGTTAGGCACATTTAAATGTCGGAAAGAAAGGGCCTGTTGTTGCCAAGTTTGCGTATTTAAAATGAGAGATTAGATATTTTTGCAAAAAGCAAAGTTTAATGGAGAGGGTGTTCCAGTCGGCGAAACTTTTTCTAAACTGGCCGTCGATGGAGGAAAGCACTAAATGAATTTGGAAAGGCTAGTAGTCAGTCTTATTCTTTGCGTCATAACAAACTAATCATAAGTAATTAATGCTACGTGTGTAGCGCATCCACAGACGAAGTATGCGAGATTGGACCAGCAAGGAGCGCGATTGAATCCAAAACAGGCAACACATCACCGGTTTCAACCTCTTCGCATTCAGGTTCAGCATAACTATCTCATGTTCGAAAGCAAGAAAACTGCATATCGCTTTTTTTCACGAATTCTCGAAGTATCGCCAACAAACGCACATCACTATCGTCCCATATGTTCGCATGCTCAGCTGATATAGCGGTGCTTACTGAAACATGGCTCTCAGCAAAAATAAAAAATAGTCAAATATTAGACCGTGAAAAAACATAACTTTTACAGATTCGATCAGATTTTCGTCCTGGAAGAGGTGTACTCATTGCCGTGAGCTCTGTTATCAATTCCTTCGCGATCCCCATTGATTCACCGCTAGAAATAGTTTGCACTCACGTAGCTTTTCCAAGAGGCGACCTTATCTTTTATGCTTGTTATAGGTCCCCATCCTCACCATCTACTTTCTGCACTGATCTTCACTATGTCTTTAACAAATTATTTCTGCGATAGTCAAAATCACATTTATTCTTACTAGGTTATTTCAATTTTTCATATATAATGTAGAAAACCGGTGTTCTCTATCTTTAGCAGCCATCCTCCAAATGCATCCATTTTTGAGACATATGCGCCGATTTCAATCCAACACAGCTGATTCATGACCCCACACGAAATACTAGTAGCTCCTCCAATACTTAAGAACTCTTTTTTACCACAGCTCCTGATTTTGTCTCTATTCCAACATATATTAAAGGAATCAGTGACCACTCGCTTCTCAACTTTGCAATTTAGGAGAAAGCTCGTTCCACGAAAGTCATTAAAACTATATGTGGTTGCAATGCCACCGATACCACATCCATCGCAGATGAACTAGAATCATTCATTACTGAGTACACACCAAACTTTTTCAAACGTACCGTTGAAGAGAAATGGTTATTGTACAAGCACAAACTGCTTACACTAATAGATCGACACTTGCCTAAAAGAAAGGTTGTTTCAAATTCTGCCTCACCGTGGCTTACTGGAACCTACGCAACAATAAGAAATGTATTTTTCGTCGCGCCAAAGCAAATAACCTTCCTGAACGCTGGGATGCATATCATGACATTCACGCAGAATACGCTATCGCAGTCAAATATTCAAAAAAAGATTTTTTTTCACTAACACCTTCCAATCAGTTTTTCAATCTAATCCACGCAAATTTTGGAATATTTTTGGCGGCAAAGAAAGAAAAGTAATCAAACTAGCCCGTCCTGACAATGTCAAAATCCCTTCAAACCAGTGCTGCTCTGTTTTAAATGATGTATTTGTTCAGTTTTCCTCAAAAGTGCTCCCACTACTCTTCCGTCTGTACCTAATTGCTCGTACTTGCCAATGAATTTTATTTCTATAACATGGCCGGCATAGCAAAGTTGATTGAAAACCTGAAAATATCTTCTTCATCGGGTGAATATTCAATCAATTGTAAAATGTTCAGAATTACTCAACCATATTCTTCGAATTCTGGTTTCGATGTTTTTGTCACACTCTCTAGTGTCCTAAGACTCCCAAGCGATTGGGGGATTGGAAAGGTTGTTCCGTTCCCTAAATCAGGTAACACTCATTCCCCCAATAATTATCGCCCTGTATCACTCACAACTATTCCATGTAAACTTTTGGAGCATGTTATATATTCTCATCTCATCAATTTCCTTCAGTCTAATTCCTTCTTTGCGGCTGAACAACACGGTTTTAGAAAGACGTTCTCATGCGAAACACAGCTTATATGTTTTACTAATGACCGATTTACCCATGCTAACACTAGCTTCAATTTTGACTGCATGTTTTTGGATTTTGCAAAGGCTTTCGATATTTTTTCACAAGATCTCTTAATTTTTAAACTTAGCATGCTTAACATTGATGCAAATGTTCTAAACTGAATTAACAGGTTTCTGTCAAATCATTATCAGTATGTTTCTGCCAACGACTGCTCACCTTCTCACATTTTCGTTACATCGGGCGAACCGCAGGGATCAGTACTTGGACCTGTTCTCTACCTTATCTACATTAACGACCTTCCTAAATGCATTTCCCATTCATCTCTCAGGTTTTTCGCAGATGATTGCGTCGTTTATTGCAAGATAACTGACCACACTGATTCTATTAGGCTTCAAGGAGATATTACAAGTTTTTCTAACTGGTGCGATAAATCGTTCATGCGACGAAATGATAACAAATGTAAAACAATGCTTGTATCGCGTCGCAATAACATCACTGACAACATGCGCACTTACTTTCTTCGCGACACTTCCCTTGAATCCGTCAACTCATTCGAAAGCTAGGTGTTCATATTTCACGTAAACTATCGAGGCATATGCACGTCGAACACGTCACTAATACCCCTAACCGGGCTCTAGGGTACTTACGACGAAATATCTTTGCTGCGCCTCTGCCGATAAAACTAACACGCTACAAAATATTAGTGCGGCCAAAGCTAGAATATGCATGCGCAGTATGGGAACCTAGTAAAATTACACTAATAAACACACTTGAATCCACTCAAAATCGCGCAGCACGTTTAATCTTATCTAATGTCACGCCAGCATTACTTCCATGAAAAGCACCCTTGCCCTGCCGAACCTTTCTTCGCGCCGTAAATGGTTTTGACTTTGTCTTTTCCATAGAATGTATCATCACAATCCTGTTTTAAAGGATCGTCTTTTTGCTCGCCCATCATACATATCCTCCCGTTCTGACCACATGTTTAATGTTGATGTTCCATTTTCCAGAACAAAATTGTGTGATAGTTCATTTATTCCCCAATCTAGCGGAGTCTGGAACGACCTTCCTGCCTCCATTGCGGCCGTTTCTGACGGTAGCAATTTGAGGACCACTGTATTTTCTGCCAGTTTGTAAAATAATATTGTATAACATGCACTGTTTATGTGATGTACCTTACCGCTCCTTTGTGTAATGCCTCCTGGCCTGGAGAGTATTCGAAATAAATAAATAAATAAATAAATAAATGATAGTTGTTCTTGCGTTTGAAAACTAATGTTTGTACCCGTTTAAATGTTCTGATTACGCCCTGTGGCTAAAAAATTTGAAGTTGAGAAATGCACCTCGAACAGTCGTCAAGTTGGCCTTCCTTGTTTCTTATTGATAAATTCGCCTCAGCGTCCTTTCTTTCGTAGCATATATAGACGCAGTTTGTAATTTTTTTTCTTGAAGAATAGTTAATTTGATTCCTGCGACGACTCTGTGCACTGGTACGCAATTTTTTGTTCCCGTATTTGTGCACTACTCCCTGGCTCGCTTTTTTGTGCAATTTCTTTTTACAAGTAAAATTCAATGCTAAGGCAATGATAGGGCATAGAAACCTGCAGATGTATGCTAGGCTGATACCCTGCTTGCTTTGGGCTTTGCCGTTTTAAAGATCCGTTTAGGTTGCTTTCATTTCGTGGATATTCCTACTTTGATAAGATATCAGGTTTCCTACATACGGCCGGCTACTTTTCATGAGTCAGCAGCAGCTCGTTATCTAACTCGAATCCGTCCGTCTGAAAGGTGAATCCTTTGGAGGAACTGCAGTTCCAGCCTTTCTTGAGTAGCTGAGATGCTCGTGAGAATTTTCTCACTCTGCTGTTTATATAATGAATGTAAGGAAACACGCTGGGATGTCAGGAGACTCTCCGTTGGAGATTTTTCTCGATATTCCTCCTTAAGCTTGTTGACATTTTTATCTGTAATATTTTTAAAGAAGCGGGCGTATTTGCTCAACAATCTCAGCAGCAAAAGCGGCACACATGTAGCTATGAAGGTAAAAAAGTTACTTGCCGACAATAAAAGATGCCGCAAAATACGCACAAAGTGGATAGTTTACTGATGAATGGGGCAGTGAAATAAACAGCTACCGCTCAAAAACTGTGCACCTTTGGGAGTCCGCTGCTGCCAAATACAGTAGGTAGAACAGGGCTCGCGCTCAACAGATTCTAAAATACCCGAGCTGATACCGCCAACAATTGCCCATATCCAACGTCGGGCAAGTTCACCTTCGGGTCCGGTGCACTTCCTGTACCTGGAGAACATTTGTTATATTTCACAGCATACGCCGCCCGCGCACTTAAAGGTGCTATGGGTGTTGACGATTTCGGTCGACGGCCACGGATGTGCAACTCTTGATTTTCATGTAGTCGTCGTTTGTCCTCGAGTTCTTTTGACGGCTTTCGCGAAGTTCCTCGCAGCACTGCTTAGTGTGACCAAACTCCGTCATTGTAGTGAGCGATTGAGTGGCGGCGCAGTTAAAAAGCGGTGCACCACTTACCACCTGACATATTCTATGATATGGTGACATCATGTAAGCCTACGATATCGGACTTGACGAACGCATCCCGCACCTCGCAACTGGTGTCGCTCTAAGATACCGCAAAAGGTTTATTTTGTTTTGCTTTTGCTGAATTAATTTTTGGGAAATATGTCTGCACGAAGGAACTTCTTCATTATTCTGTGCTCTATATGTTCTCCTTATAGCTCCTTTAAGCTGTGCTGCATCAGTGAAGAGAAAGAACTGTACACAGGAGTCATCTCTTAATGCAATCTCAAAAGCGTGTGCTACAGCTTGGTACAGTGAAGTCAATGGCAGCCTGTGGGATAGAAAAGCGAAAGCGCCCTACATAGCAAGCTTACTCCTCTTCTTGTCAGTACTGCACTGTAGCATGCAAAGAAGGCGCAAGGAGTGCGGGCATCTAACTAATGACACCAGATGGACACGAATTAAAAAAAAAGGAACATTTAGCAGTCCTGAACGGGGCTAGGAAGTCCTTTTGAATATGTCTGCAATGATTTCAGTCGACTGCTTGCCTTTCCACTGAAGAAAGGTTTGCAGTTTTAGCAGGAGCCCTTAGACTCTCACTCGCTAGGCTACCCTCCTTTGAATGAAATGTCAATCAGCACAAAGCGAGAAAAAAAAAGCTATGGGTGTCCTCATTGCATCGTCGCCTCGCAGAAAGCACAAAAACAATGCCGCTAAAACGGCGAAGTAGTATCCAAGGCTCATAGGTCTTGTCAAATGTCAACACTTCATGCAAGCAATTCCGAAAATAATCGTTTTGCATGCTATAAATTCGTGGTACAAAAATGAAGTTACAGGGTCGTGCAGCTCGTGTTTGAGAGTTTCAGACTGTTTACTGAATGTGGAATCTCAAAAAACAAAGAAAACAAGTGATGGACACTGCTTGCTCCCTGTAATCTTTCCTTTTTCAAAGAATTCGAAAAAAAGCCCAGTACATTCGTGTTTATCGTATTCTAAAGCTTTGGCTCTAATGGCTGAAACGTGAGTTTTCTAAAAAATTATATGTGTTAGGAAACTGAGAATAACGGAGTTGATAAATTACACACCTGCAGTGGGCTGACCGCCCTGATATTTTAAAATCGCAAACTTTTTCCCGACTTATAGGGAGCAGGTGTTAACGATTCTGTAGTTATTGACCCATGTCGGATTTAAGCATCGTGGGTTTTCAAAGTGAAAGCTAAAACATACCCGACAACTTAAATAACATAACTGTTCTTTTAATCTATAAGTAATGTGCGGAATGAGAAAGTTTGTGCAGCAGAATACCTAGGCGTTCACGTTTCTTCCGTCTTAACACGCCAAAATCACGTGTACAACATAACCACTAGAGCTCCCAAGCCCCTCGATACCATTAGGCTTCACCTGCACTCTGCAACTTAGGCGACCAAACTCCTAGCACCCACTATTTAGATCAGAACTACAATATGCCGCTATACGCTGGAACATGCATCAAGCATATAATAGCGGAAAACTGGAATTACTGCACATTAATGCCGCTAGGTTTTTTACGAGAAAGCACTCTTGCTACTACAGCTTTACTGGTAAAAATTATCTACGAATTTGTGCCAGCTTGAAAAGCAGGCACCTTTTGCGCAGTAGTATGGCTTTCACAGCCTTTTTCTTCACCCATCATCATTCACTGAATCTCATAGAAAGCCCGCCCATCACATATTTCCTCAACTACGCCATGCCTTATTCCGCATGTTATTCAATCAAGATGAACCAGTACGAACATGACCAACTTCTCGCTCTGCCACGGCTCCTTTATGCCTTTTAGGGTACGTGATAGAAAAAAGAAAAAGCGTTTTAAAAACGGCGTACGAAAAAGCAATAGTTGAAAAACCCCATAAATATATCAAGAAAATAAATTGCAGTTATTGTAGTTTAGCTCTCATATATCAGTCTTAAAAGGTATTAAAACTAATGCTAACCATGTACCCTGTGTTAAAGGAAGCTAATCTTGAAGTAATTTTATTTTAGGACGTATTAAAGCTTCCCTTTCAGTCAGATTTCTCTTAAAAATTGCAGCAGTATTGCGTTAGAAGAGTCATCAGCCCTTTTCTCTGGACATCGGGTATCTACGTCATTTCGCAGGCCACTGCATAACATTTAAGTGGTAGCCAGCACACTATGGCATTCTGGCCAGTGAAAAAGCAGATGAAGAGGCCCGTAAAAGCCACCAACAGCGGCGATACATTCGAACCTTTTTCACGAAATCTGATGCGTCCCAAAGGGCTATAAGATTTGCTTCTGAAGAAATGTATCGACTCCGGAGCTTGCCGACACATCACTACCGTTTTCTGTACTCAGTCGACCCTCGCCTCAGATCAAGACGCACCCACAATTCTTCGCCATCTGGAAACCCTTTATCGCCGACTTCGAGCCTTAACGCTGTATTTACAAACGGCTTGCGATATCGTTTCGGTCAAGCGAGCAGTCCGCTTTGTGACAACTGCGGCTCGAACGAAACACTGGAACATATCCTGCTTGAGTGCCCTGCGTATGCTGAGGAGCGTTCGTACTATGAACGTTGCATGGAGAAGCTCTCCCCAGTGCCTCTAACAATGGAGAGTGTTTTATGTCCCTTAGCCTGCGCTAGGCGAAAAATACATGTAATAAACTTTTTATTTGCATATTTAAAGGATATTGGGCACCTTGACAAGCTGTAATTTCACCTTGCATGTTATACTCATACATTATTCACGCAGTGAACTTTGTTAGACCATTTGTTAGAATATGCACTTCATCATCTCATATTTAACATCTTTACTCGCCGAGGCATCTTAATTCGCATGTAATGCCCATATTTCCCCCTCTCTCCGTATTATTTGTTCTTTTTGACTTTTCCCGCACCGCTTTCCTTCCGCCTTTATCTCACAAATTCACTTCCCCGCGCAGAGTAGCCTGCCAGCGCCACCGACTTTTAAACGCCGCCTAAATTCTCTGTTTTTCATTAAAGAGCTTCTCTGTCTCTCACTCTTCACCTGTTGCTTGAGGAACCGCCAACAGAACATTTGCCTTGACCAACTTCTCCTATTCGAAGCTAAGAGTTTTAACAGAAATTCCTCAGAGTTTTCTATTCCAGTCAATATTAGTTTCTCTCACCGTTAATGAATTGCCATGATTATGTATGCATCTAAAATTATTATGTAGGCTGATAACACTGCACTACTTTTCCGAAAAACTGCTGGTGTGGGAGTTGATGGTGGGAGTAAGGTAGGGTAGGGTAGGGTAGGGGTGGGGATTGATAATTATAAAACGAAGTACATAGTATATGGCTCTGCATTTCGTACCTGTGCACGAACTTGCGTACAAAACATTTATGTCAAAAATTGTTTGCGCGAAATAATTTAACACGATGTCCTGGCGTTAGGTTAGGTTACAACTTGCAAATAGGCAGTAAATATAGTAGCCTCTTTTGTAAGTTGCATCATCACGGTATACGCTATTGAGAAGTAGTTGATGCAATGATATATGAGTGTTTAGTGTTATTTACTGCACATTCTGTCATTGCGGTTACACTAACTGTAGTAACACAAAGTCCTAAAGTTTACAGAATCTTGGCCTTAATAGAAAATTTTTGCGCATTATCACGACTTGCGGCAAATACTAGACAAGCCATTCAATATTTGAATATATATATATATATATATATATATATATATATATATATATATATATATATATATATATATATATATATATATATATATATATATATATATAGTTCAATTGTGGACTGTGTTCCAAATAAAGGTGTCTATTACAGCTAGCATCATTATCTGCAGAGTTACCCACTCAAAATTAATAATTTATTTTGCCGAGTGTTGCCACTAAGAATGGAAGAAATACGAAATTTAATCTGCCTGCAACATTCCAAGATTCTGACAGATGTTTATGATGCCAAAATTCATGCAATGGCGCATGAAGCTGGTTCCGATTCAAGTACGTGCAAAATCCTAAGGCGGTTCGTTTTCTTACTCCTAGAATTTGAAGTCCAGTGCTGTGTTTGGCCTTCTTAATATGTTCACGAGTGTTCTCATAGCATTCTATTTTAAGACGAAAGCCTTTAATGGCTCATACTCGCGGCCATAGATCTCTCCGGCGTCCGTTACATTCAGCAACTAAAACTAGTTAACTGTTCGTAAGACTAGTCATTACTTAATAGTAACTCGAAATGATTAAGCAACCATTATTGAATAGTTAACATTTAATCATACATTAGTAGTTAGTAGTCATTTATCATTAATTAGTAGTTAGCGTTGAGATTATCATTTAGCAGTCAATTAACCTTTAATTCGCAGTTGGTAGTTTTCCTTCCCTTACGGCGCGGTTCGGGTGTCCACCGAGATACGAGAGGCAGGCGTCATTTCCTTTCCTTAAATTGTCCAACGAGCAAGGCCTCGCGCCGAACGGGCGATGGGGTTTCTTGGACCCCTTGACAACGCTGCAACAGATTGTAGCGTCGCAACCCGAATAATGACCCGAAGCTCCATTCCGTACCATTGTTAGCATTGAGCAAGTTCCTTCAGAGAAGTTTGAATAGCCTCGTTCTAACTGATCCCTTTCTTACAAAAAGTTCAGGGGAAGTAGCCCATTTTTTCGAAGAGAGGAGTGACATAGGTTATGTTTTTTCTGTCGATGTAGAAGACCTTTTTTATCCAGTGCCCTATCCGGACATTTTTGCCTCTGTTAAAGATTACATAGACGATAGCGGCCCGGTGGCTTTGTAAAACGCCGCTGGTATCACTGCTGATAACGTTTTAGCCCTGTTAGAATTGTATCTCCAGAGTATTTTTATCTTATCTATTGATCGCTATCTACACGATTGTTTTAACCATTTTAATAATGACAAAGTCTTTAAAGTGTTTCGTTACATGGACGACTATTTAGTGGTTTTAAACAAGCAATGCCCCGTGTCGAATGAGGCTACAGTGTGGCTTACAGGCTACAGATGAGGCTTACAGATGAGGCTTACAATGAGGCTTACAGGCTACAGATGATTTTAGAAACCTGAGGAGATGATTTTAGAAACCTCGGGAAAGGGCCAAGTTTTACTAATTAGCTACCGGATAACGGTATGCTTCAGTTTTTAGATATACAGTTAGCTCTAAGATGGGCACATTTGCTGGGCTTACTCCCGTCGTGCGCAAAAAGGGCTCCTGCCGTACAATTCGGTCCACTCAAAGAGAAAAGAGGCATCGCGAACCTCTGCCGGAGTGATCGCTCAGGAAGTCGTGTGTGCATGAGATGCAAAACAGTTTTAACAACCAATTGGACAAGCTCGTTGCAGCCGGCTTCCCTGAGTCGGTCTTGGACCCTGTGGCAGAAACGCTTTTGAAGAAGTTGAATGCTTGGGTAAGCAGGGTGGAGTCGAAGGGAAAAGAGTGGCCTGTAGTGCTCCCCTACACCCATAAATTCACGCACAGCCTGAATAAAGTGGCTAGTCGGGATAATGTACCGGTGGTGTTCTCCGCTCCCCAAAAGCTTGCCCAGCTAAGCCGTCGCATAACTTGCGAAAGTCAAATGATTGGCTGCCAGAAAAAGCATGGGCAGCGTTTCATAAAGTGCGCCTGAAACGTCCTATATGAAATTCCCCTGTCCTGCGGGAGATCCTACATTAGACAGACGGGGCGTTGTGTGAACGACCGGATTAGAGAGCATGCAAAAGATATGAAAAATAATGAAGGTGAGGGACTTGTGGATCACTGCAGGGCTTGCACCGGCCTTAATCCACGGTTCCGCGATGCGAGGGTTCTAGGTAGAGGTAGACAGCGGACATCGTGTGAAATATTGGAAGCCTTCTAAATCGATAAAACGGGTCCGAACTGTGTAAGTGTCACACCGGTTTTTTTTTACGAGACTGAGCTGAAGTTTCAATCGCGCCTACTCTGATAAGGCTTTTACTTCCATGTTGCCTTCTGAGCGTGCGCATGCGCGGGGATTTTGGAGGGCTATATATGTCGAGTGCTTTCACCCTCATTAAACAGTTGAAGTGAGGACCCGTGGTGTCGTCGTCTCTCTTGTTTGTGTTCTTTGGCGCAAAATCTTTTTAGTATGCAGTGGTATAACTTTGTGGAAAACTGGCTGATACAAGGTAAGTTCATAAGCAGGCTTTTCAGGCTTCGAAAGAGCAAGCAGGCAGCTGATCTTCTAGTGTTCTGGAAATTTCCTAAAAACGCAAGTTTCATTGTAATAATTGCGCAGCGGAGATTTGCAATGCATACCAAGGTGAGAGAGAGCATTGAGTGAGAAATGCCATCAGGACCAGGTGCAGATGAATGCTTACACTAGGCAAGATCGGCGTCTAATTCAGTATTGTGAGGAGCAAGTCGTAGTGGTCGTTCCGTGAAGGTGGAGCAAAAACCTCCGAACTGGGTTATGTTGTCTGACTTGCATTAACAACCATTATGCAGAAATACTTCGTAACCTCTGGTTCAGTGCGGCATTGGTAAAGGACTAATGCACGGAAAGCATGCCTTTCTAATAAAGGTGGACGCAACATACTGACAACATTCAGAATTCGCTATAGCGACTTGCGAGGATCTAGCGATAAATAAAATTGACTCCAGCGCTGCTTCCCTAACCTCTCGAGATGGCGCTTTATTTTTCATGGAGCTCGGCGACGCAGGGCGAAATAGTACATGGATTTTGTTTTTCTCTAATTTCTTCTGGCGCATCGACGGACTGCGCATGACCTCTCGAATTCCATGCATATTGAACAGTCCTGCGTAGGCGCACGTACTGTTCATACCGCATGGTATCAACGAGAGTAGGCGTATTTAAGTCCTCCATTTGCGATAGTGAGTTGAGGTTCACAACGGAAGTCTTCATGGATGACCTAAAGGCGTGCCAGCTTGGGCATCGCACACGGAACGAAGTGGTAGACTCGTACAACTTGACGCGTACATATGCTGGTATGTGGACACTATCACGTGTTTCCGCATCACTTCACCTGGTAATAAAAGCACGTAGACTAGTTGAAACAAATACGATATCTAAACTGCTACTTTTGGATGTTCCACGGAGAAAAAAATGAAGCCGTCGTAATATTGACGAAATCTTGAGTGTGCATAAAGTTGGCCAGGTCTCTACGTATGTTATTTACTACTACAAATCTTCCCTAAGGATGATGAGCAATGTAGTTGCATACAATTATATAAGGAGTAGTGCAAGACTGGATCGCCGAAAATATGTATGAAATGTCAGTGTCATCTCTTCCTAGAATGTAGCAGCCGTTTACACGGAAGACTCGCTCTTTTAGCGCAAATGTCAAGCAGATCTAGTGGCTGGTATTGTGTAGCTGGATAACTGGACGGATGTGCGCAATATCTCGGCGTATGTACATTTACACTTTGTTTGTTTGATCGTCTTGCCGAGACCACAGCTGTGCCTACCCAGAAAGACAGAATGCAGAAAGCACGTTGGTCTTATATATAACAATTACTGTGAAGTTGTACTTCTGGACGCACTGTCTGAAGAAGGTGAGGCGACCAACACAGGCTCCGGGTATTAAACTGCATCACTGCACTACGCCGCAAGTGCATTGTCACAGACACCGAGGAGATCTTTCCCGCGCCATGGTAACTGCAGCGCACCACGAGCGGATCAAGAGCGTCCAAAAAGTGAACAACAATTCTAGCTGTTGGAGTGTTCATAGCAGAAAGCAGCACCCGCACCGAATTAACAAGCTTTTTCAGCATACATTTCACCTGCTGATTTTTGGACATGTCGATTTTAATAGCTCGGGTTGCAACCCAACTGCGGCACGCCAGGGTAATGGCCTTTGACGGTACAACAGGCCATTCAACATCAAGGGAGGCCGATATTTCAAAAGCATATGACATGCGTTCGCGACAACTTGTGTCACTGCAGCAGGCGTAGCATGTTTTTCAGTCTCGTGCTGCTGTGGCCACAGAGTCGACGCTTGCTGCGAGTCTGGTTTACCTAAACTAGGCTTGTTTTGCGACCCCAGGCATCTGCGTCGGGAGCGACGCTTGCGTGGACAAATAGCCCCAGCCGCTTCTTGATGCGTTGAATTGTCTTTCAACATCTTCTTCAGTATAAGGCTTTACGATTTTACGAACTTGGAGCGGACAAAACGATAACCGTCGACGATCCGGGCCGAAGAATGGATCGGCGTCCGGAGGTCGAACGTATCTCTTGGTAAACATTCGTAATGGCACCAGTGGCAGTCTGTATTCCATGAGCAAGAAAGGAGCCGAGTGCTAAGTCGCCATGCACACCAATTTCTTTAATATTGCCGACCGATGCCTAATATTTCGCGTCTACGGTCATGATATTCTTCCGAGTATTGATTCTGTATCTCGAACTTGTTCTGGAACCACCTCGTCGAGAAAGGGCGTCAGCGGCTGTCTGTTTATGATATTCAAATTAGCTATCGGTGCTGTTAGTACGAAGGTCACGGAGAACACCCCTGTTCTGTCAACAGTCTTTTTAGGTGACTAACCTGCTGTTGATGTTCTGTCCGAATTCCTTTTCTGGCGGTGCTACTCAAAAAGTGCGCAGCTGCAGTCGGAGTCCGTCGCAGCAAACGTGGAGTCTTCAGCATCATCTGGAAGCTCCACATCCGCTGCGTGCAAGTAACCAACTCGGTGTGCAGCACTCTGCTCGACAGCAAGGACGGAAGGGTGCAGTGAACGTGTTCCCGCTATCCCGACGGTTGACAAGATCCCGGCTAGCTCACAAAAATAAAAAAAACACCGAAAAGCGGCAGAGCCGCTGCGTTTGTTGTGGTTAACCTCATTCCACGGGACGTGCCAACAAATAGGGGAATCGGCCAAGAATTGGGTGCACAGAGAGTTTTTCAGATGGAATTTTTCATAGACGAAAATAAAATGAATGTTAGCGAATAGAGAAGTAAACAAAAAGAAGAAACTCCGAAATAAAGCGGGAGACGCATAACGCACGCAGGAAATGGACACTGTGGTATTTGTAGCCAAGTGATTAAAAAAATTATAAATAAAAATAATAATAGCAAGAGGCGTTCGGTACCACCCCTTCTTCCTCCTTTACCGAGGCCGTAGGAGGCTCCAGTAGGGGCCTCGTCACTGGCTGTGTGTCGCAGCTGGGCGTATGCGGTAGCCTAAGAGACAAGTGACATGAAATGTTAAAAATTTCTGCGCAAACAGAATAGCAACTATTATAGCTGTTCTGTTAAATCGCGAAACTTTGGCTTCTTAAGTTCTGAGTTCCCAACCGTATAGACTCAAGCTTACTTATTAAAAATAGCCTCAAAGAAAAAGTAAGCAGACCATTGTGGACATGAGTGGCAACTCTTAAAACGGCTGGTTATGCAATGACTTCCTGCAATAACTGGTCATATTTAAGTACAGCCATGGGAAGTCACTGGTTGATTATATGAATGTAGAGCTGTAGCGTAAGCCAAAAAGAAAGATACGGAGAGATCATACTTTCAACTCACTCAAATTACACACCTCTTTATCATCCTTTTATAAGACATTCATCTAAACCGGCTGAGCAGATCTTCAGCAGTTGGCAGGTTTGTGCAGAACCAGCGACGCAACAACAATGAAACTTTTTCTTCCTTTTATTTGGTATGAAATCTCTGTAGGTGTTCGCGCAAGGTTTTACGTTCACCTTTAACTGCTAAACATAGCCACCCAAAAACGATTCCCCTAACATGTGCGGCCGATGCCGTCCAAAACTGTTAAAATACGAGCGCTATGAAAACATGGGCGTTCCTGTTATTGGCTTGCCTATGTTGAATAAACAAATTTATTGCGGCAGCGCACACATATGTCAGGCGACCGACGAGCATGGGGAGCCTGAGATCAATATTACAGAAGCACCAGACTGCGCGAGTTTTCAAATCTGTCAAATTTTATATTGCCCTGCAGCCGAAACCCCTCCTCTCAAAGGTTTGCGCTGTTTGTAAAAATAACGTCCGAGGTGGCCTACGCTTTAGATGGTGAACGTCGATAGCAATAACCTCCTAAACTGCAAGAGCTCAACAGAAGTGTCTTGCAGGACGCGCTGAGTGAGAGTGATTGTTATTTAGAGACCCCTGGACATCATCATCATCATCATCATCATCACAGCCTGACTACACCATTTATGGGGCAAAGGCCTCTTCCATGTCTCTTCAATTAACCCTGTCCTTTGCCAGCTGTGCCCGCCCTATGCCTGCCAACGCCCTAATCTCATCCGCCCAGCTATCGTTCTACCACCCCCAGCTACGCTTGCTTACTCTTGGAATCCACACCGTTACCCTTAAGCACCAGTGGTTATCTTGACTTGATATTACATGCCCTGCCCAAACCAATTTTTTTAACTTGATTGCGAATAGGATGTCATTAACACGCGTTTGTTCCCTCACCCACTCTGCCCGCCTCCGGACTCTTAACGTTACACCTATCATTCTTCTTTCCATGGATCGCTGTGTTGTCTTTAACTTCAGTTAAGCTCTTTTCGTTAGCCTAAACGTTTCTGACCCGTAGGTCAGTGCCGGTAAGATGCAGCTGTTGTACATTTTTTTCTTGAGGGACACCGGTTACCTGCTATTCATGATCTGAGAGAACCTACCCTATGCGCTACACCCCATTGTTATCTATCTAGTTATTTCCCTCTCACTATCTGGGTCAGCTGTCACTACCTGTCCTAAGTGGATCATTACCACTTCCAGCAGCACCTCGCTGCCATTTGTGAACTGCTGTTCCTTTGCGGTACTGTTGAACATTATTTTGGTTTTCTGCATGCTAATTTTTAGACCAACCATTGTGCTATGCCTGTCTAACTCATTGATCAAGTTTTGCAGTTCAACTCCTGAGTGACTCAGCAAAGCAATGTCATCAGAGCATCGCAGATTATTTAGGTATTCTCCATTAACTCTATCCCGAACTGTTCCCAATTCAGGATTTGGAATACCCCCCGTAAACAGGCGGTGAATAGCATTGGCGAGATCGTGTATCCTTGCCTGACTCCCTCTCATATTGGAATTTTATTGCTGACTTTATGGAGGAGTATGGTAGCAGTGCTGTTCCTATATATATCTTCCAGTACTTCGACATAAGGCTCTTCTACACCCTGATTCTTCAATGTCTGTATGACTGCTCAGGTTTTCACTGAGTCAAATGCTTTCTTGTAATCAACGACGGCTATACATAGGGGTTGGTTATATTCTGCGCATTTTTCTATCACCTGATTGATAGAGTGAATATGATACATTGCGGAATACCCTTTGCGAAAGCTTGCCTGATCATTTTGTTCATTAAAGTCTGAGGTTGTCCTGACACTCCCGCCGTTGTTAGATTAGGCCATTCGGCTAGTGAGCCGGAGGTTCCGGGCTCAAACCCGGCTCCGGCGTCCGAATTTTTCGCCGTAGGCAAAACGCAAAAGGCGCTCATGTGCTGTGCGATGTCAGTGCAAGTTACAGATCCCCAGGTGGTCGAAATTACTCCGCAGCCCTCCACTACGGCAACCGTCTCTCTCTTCTTTCTCTCCCACCTTACTCCCTTCCCTTACGGCGGGGTTCGGGTATCCGCCATGATACCCGAACTGTGTCATTTCCTTTCCTCAGAAACAGATTTCCAGAAACCACTTTCTACTTTCTCAACTGGGTTTTACCCTAACGGGTAAATACAAGTACAAGGTTTGGCAAACTAATGCTTTCTTTTTTTTATTATTCGAGAAGTGTGCCATGAGGCATAAGTTGAAAAAGGAAAGGGGGGGGGGGAAGGAATGCACGGGATTGAAAGTTAAAAGAAGGAGTGAACAACCGTTGCGCTGAGGCAGTCGCAGAGGTTGTTAATGAAACGGTTGTCCATAGTCCACTTCACGTAGTCACTTTCGCGGTTCCACCGCAGGCCCACCTCCCTGAGGAGCCGTTTTCTGATAGCAGCCGTCGCTGGACACGTCCACAAGTGCCGCACATCACAAATGTCCGGTGCAGCGCTACAGTGAGGGCACCTGTCAGGCACTGGCAGATCTTTGGCACGCCACCGATGACGGACAGATGGTGTCAGAGCCGCCCCTTCCCGAATCCGGCGCACGGATACCTCCTCCTGCCGAGTAAGACTACGGGGGAGTGGGTGCTAATACGGAGGAATGAGCGCGCGTGTTCGCTGGCGCAGAACTTCGGAATCGGAAACATGGGACATGAACGGATCTGGGGGAAGAGGGGAAGGTGGCGGATCGTCTAATGTATGAAGATGAGTCATAGCATCCGCTTGAATGTTATGTGGATCCTGGGCATGGCCGCGAATCCAGTGCTTTCTTACGAAGCGAAGGGGGTATTGTAGTTTCGAGTGAATGGGAGAAACCAGCTCACCAATATTTGATGAATCTGTTCTGAAATATATGTGGGAGAGGCAGCAAGGCATTAGCAAGAAACATGCACGCGCCAATAGAAAACGAGGGCAGTGTCTAACCATTTTAGATAGCATGGTTAATGTACTGAATATTTCTACATAGATCTCTACATCAAAGGATATATTCACGAAGCCTGTGAGGCACTCCGTGGTGTCGACGAATTTCGCATCTCAGAGACAACGAAACAGGAAATAAAGAAAGCTGTGCAAGAAGTCCACTGATGAAAATGTGCAGGTGGCACGCAACTGAAAGCAGCTTTGTTGAAAGGCTGTGGGTAAACTGTGCCAGCGAAGTTTGCTACGAGGTATACGGAGTGTCTCGTGACCTTTAGCGTGCACGGACACCTGGACGTATGCTATAATCAAAAAGGTATATTAAATGACTTGAAAAATGTGAGACAAATAGGCTTACTACTCGTGGTTTTCAAGGTACTCACTAAGGTTACTGCTACTTGGTAAGGTCTAGAATTAGCTTAGACTTGAAGAGGGAACGGAAGAAGCTAGTGAAGAAGAAGACCATTAACGAGTTAGCCGTAAGAGGGAAAGCACAGGAGTTTAGGATAGCGCTGCAAAACAGATATTCGGCTTTAACTGAGGAAGACGACCTTGATGTTCATTCAATGCACGATAATCTGACATCAATAATTACGGAGTGCGCAGTAGAAGTAGGTGGTAGGACAGTTCGAAAGGATACCGGGAAGCTATCTCAGGTGACGAATGATCTGATTAACAAGCGCCAAAGCATGAGGGCGTCTAACGCTACCGATAGAATAGAATTAACAGAGCTATCAAAGTTAATAAATAAGCGCAAGGTAGCCGACATAAGGAAGTTTAATATGGAGAGAATCGAGCATACTCTAAAGAACGGAGGTAGCCTAAAAGCAGTGAAGAGGAAACTGGGCATAGGTAAAAACCAGATGTATGCATTAAGAGACAAGCAAGGCAATGTCATTAGCAATACGGATAAGATAGTTAACGTAGCCGAAGAGTTCTACACAGACCTGTACAGTAGCCAATGTAATCAGAGCGTTAATGAGAAAGACAGCAGTGCACAGCAATGCGTCATCCCGCCAGTAACGAAAGATGAAGTAAAGAAAGCCTTACAAGCAATGAAAAGGAGAAAAGCAGCTGGGGAGGATCAGGTAACAGCAGATCTGTTGAAGGATGGAGGGGACATCGTGCTAGAAAAACTAGCCACCCTGTATACGCAATGCCTTATGACCTCGACTGTACCAGGAGCTTGGAAGAATGCAAACATTATCTTAATTCATAAGAAGGGAGACGCCAAGGACTTGAAAAATTACAGGCCGATCAGCTTACTATCCGTTGCCTACAAAGTATTTACTAAGGTAATCTCTAATAGAGTCCGGGCAACGTTAGACTTTAATCAACCAAATGATCAGGCAGGCTTTCGGAAAAGATATTCCACAATAGATCATATTCACACTATCAATAAGGTGATACAGAAATGCGCAGAGTATAACCAACCTCTATATATAGATTTCATTGATTACGAGAAAGCATTCGACTCTGTGGAAACCTCAGCAGTCATACAGTCATTGCGTAATCAAGGGGGTAGAAGAGCCTTATGTCAAAATACTGGAAGATATATATAGCAACAGCAACTTCACAGCTACTGTAATTCTCCATAAAGTCAGCAATAAAATTCCAATAAGGAAGGGTGTCAGGCAAGGAGACACGATCTCGCCAATGCTGCTCACCGCATGTTTACAGGAGGTATTTCGAGGCCTGAATTGGGAACAGTTGGGAATAAGAATAAATGGAGAATACCTAAATAACCTGCGATTTGCTGATGACATTGCCTTGCTGAGTCACTCAGGAGGTGAACTGCAAATCATGATCAATGAGTTAGACAGGCAGAGCAGATCGATGGGTCTAAACATTAAAATGCAGAAAGCCAAGGTAATGTTCAACAGCCTAGCAAGGGAACAACTGTTCACAGTTGGCAGCGAGAGCCTAGAAGTTGTGACGGAATACGTCTGCTTAGGGCAGGTAGTGACAGCTGATCCGGATCATGAGAGGGAGATAACTAGAAGGATAAGAATGGGGTGGAGCGCATATGGCAAATTCTCGCAGATAATGAGTGGCAGTTTACCAATTTTCCTCAAGTGGAAAGTGCACAACAGCTTAATCTTACCGGTACTCACCTACGGGGCAGAAACGTGGAGGCTAACGGAAAGAGTTCAGCTTAAGTTAAGGACAACGCAGCGAGCCATGGAAAGGAAAATGATAGGTGTAACGTTAAGAGACCGGAAGCGGGCAGAGTGGGTGAGGGAAAAAACACGGGTTAATGATATCCTAGTCGAAATCAAGAGAAAGAAATGGGCTTGGGCAGGGCATGTAATGCGAAGGCAAGATAACTGCTGGTTCTTAAGGGTAACGGAGTGGATTCCAAGAGAAAGTAAGCGTAGCAGGGGGCGGCAGAAGGTTAGGTGGGCGGATGAGATTAAGAAGTTTGCAGGCAAAGGGTGGATGCAACTGGCAAAGGATAGGGTTAATTGGAGAGACATGGGAGAGGCCTTTGCCCTGCAGTGGGTGTAGTAATGCTGCTGCTGCTGATGATGATGACTTTGATGATTCCTGCCTTTAAGTCAAAGAACTTTTCGAAGTGCTACTCGACAACAAACCATATTCCCACCATCAGTCAGCATGTAGAGAAGTAAGCAGATCACAAAGAAAAAATATATAGCCTGCATAAACAAAGAACACGCATTTCATTAGATTGTAATATCAGTAGTCATTCCGCCATTGCGCACCCAGATACTAGCGCACAGGGATACACGCAAAGATACTAGAAGGAGTCCTGTAAAGTTTTAGTTTGAGTTTATAGGGATTTAACGTAACAAAGCACCTCAGTCTATGAGAGACGCCGTAGTGAAGGGCTCCGGGAATTTTGACTACCTGGGGTTCTTTAACGTGCACTGACATCGCACAGTACATGGGACTCTAGAATTTCGCCTCCATCGAAATTCGACCGCCGCGACCGGGATCGAACCCGCGGCTTTCGGGCCAGCAGTCGAGCGCCATAACCACTCAGCCACCGCGGCGGCTGTCCCGTAAAAAGAAAGGAACTCATGCTATTACGAAGGACGTCAGGCAGGCAGACAGGCTCTTTCCCGAGTGTTTATGGACGTATTCATAGAGCTGTATGAGGAAGTGTTAAGAATAAATTTATCAGAAAGTAGGATATTAATTTTCGATTAGGCCTTGAAAATTATGGCTAAGTACCTGAAGGAATGAGCCCCAAAGCACTCTTCACGACCCAGACGGTGAATCGAGGACCGTTTACGAATATATGTGCAGGAAACTAAGTACTTTTCCGCAGTCTAGGAAGCAACAGAAATTGATTAAAAATGGCAAAGGAGTACATCTCCGGAGAGTGAGACTGAAACCACGAGAGCAGCGTAACTAGGAGAAGAAGAACGTGGTGACTGCATTTTCGACAAAAGACCTTATTCACACTCTCAATCAGGTGATACTCTGATATATTGCATTTAAAAATTTGGAGAAATCATTTGAATCAGTCAAAATTTATGCAGTCATGCATGCATTCCAGAATCAGTGTGTTGAAGAGTCTTATTAAAAATACTGCAAGATATTCATAGCCAGTGCACATCTACAAAATACTCAAAAGTCAACAATAAAATTCTAATAGAAAGGGCGTCGGGCAGCTACATATTATCTCGCCAATGCTATTCGCCGCCTCTTTAAAGGCGGTGTTGTGAGGCGTGGCTTTAGAACACAATAATGATACGAGTTAAGAGAAAATACCTCAGGAATTTTCGATTCGCTGATGACATTGTCTTAATATGTCAAAGAGCAGATGAACTGCAGGACATGATCAAACACTAACATGCAGAAAATCAAAGTAATGTTGAAGAGTCTCGATAGTTAACAGCAGTTTATAATTTGTAACGAGGTGTTGGAAGTGGTAAGAGAACACGTATACGTAAGGCAGGTAGTGACCGCAGATTCGGACCACGAAGGAAAATAACTAGAAAATTAAGAATGTGGTGGAGCGCATTTGGCAGGTTCT
>JARKHS020032684.1:0-17500 GCA_030143305.2 Amblyomma americanum | reverse complement strand
GTTCTTTGCCCCAGGCATAGGGCAACATGGACGGCTGGCCACTGCAAGACGCTGGCAAGCGACAGGTTGGGGCATTTTAAAGTTTTCTTGACCTCCTAATTTTTTTCTTTATACGCACGCTCGCTAATGGCGACGCATTTGCTAAGATGGTAGGCGTAGGGCTGACAACATTCGGCACATATCATAAAACCTTGACCAGCAAAAAAAATCATCGAGGGCAGCAGTGGCAACGGTTACGTTGCTTAATACCGTGAATTTATACCAACCTGTGCAAAGCAAAGACGTTAGTCAGGTGCTCTTCGGACTGTTCCCGCCGCTGCCGCAGTTGCCCGATGTGTGTAAGATCCGTCAGATGGCTCGACTTTATAAGAGGCTTCAAGGGGGCGTCGTCCGCTGTCCGTCCATAATTCGTATAGTGTGGACGAAACGGTAGCGCAGGTAATCGGCAAGGGTACAGCGCAAAGAAAATGCGATGGTCACGTGCTGTTCGACTGATCCTGCTACTGCATCTGCTGCACAAGGTGTGGACAGCTACGTAGCATGACAAATTATGTAACAATCAGTTATCATATTTCAGTATGCTACTGATTCTTATACGTAATATTAGAGACGTATTAACATGAACATTATTTACTAGCTACTTTAGCATTATAAATGTAGCATAACCTAATATGTAACATTCACTTATATTTCAGTATGCTTTTGATTCTTAGATGATAATATTACTAGAAACGGATTAACATGAACGTTTTTTACTAGTTATTTTGAACCCGTACTTCAATGGCTGCCTCGGTATCAAGGTAGATTAATATGGAGTGCCTCACGAATAGAAGTAAAGACCGCTGTCACTTTGTGTTCCTTATACAAAGGTTCTATCTCTTAAAAATGCGTTAACTATGTGGCACTTCCCCTAAGTTTCTGCTGTTTGTAATAAAATTATATTATCCCTGAAGGGACGCACGTTTTCTTTCAATTTAAGTTGTTTTTGATCATTAGAGTATTCAGTTCTGTGTCTTCGCTGCTACTGCTGCACAGACGCATTTTGACCTCATGGGCCTACGATAGCTCCGACTATTGGTCCAACACTTGTTCCCTTGTGTTTGTTGTAGAACTTCATGATGAAGTAAATGTCCAATGGCAAGTAAAGGGCGAAAAAACCTTGACTAATATGTTTTCCAAAGGTACGCGTACAGCTCGCTTATGGTTTAGTGACGTGAACACTTTGAACGTTCAGTTGACACATACAACTTCGTGGGCCAAGAGTTCCTCGATCTAGGTGGAGCTCTCATCAACCTTTACTTCGGAACACCATTATTTTTAAGTGTCTAAAGTTGCAGTGCCGTTCCTTTTCCAACACAGGCTCCTGCTTTATTTTTGGAACTTCACACCGTACATCCCACATGAATGAACGTAATCGTTCCGTTAAATGAGTTTTCTGATTCTAGAAAGCATTATCGTGTCCTAGTGCCGTGTGAGAGAGTAACTTTATTGAGTGTCCGGCAGGGTCTAGCTCGACCGGGCCTAGGTCTACAACGTGGGGACGTCGAGATCTTGTCTCTTCGGCGCCTGGAGGGCCTGCCGGAAGGCCCAGAGTTGGTCGTTGAGGCTGGAGCTGCGCAGAGCAGCGGAACACCTCGACGAGAGGGTTTCGGGATTAACACCGGTTAGGTGTGTCTTAAACCCCTTTTATACAGGCAGAGTTGACCGCGGTTAACGTAAACGCGGTTACCGAACTAACTGCGGTTACCTGAAATCGCGGTTCGCCGTTGTTACACAGCACGCCACAGGTAGCGGCCCCTTCTGTGAAAAAGACGAACTGGTGCGTTAATCGGCGGAATGAATTGTCATATGCAAATATGCTCGTAATTTACGAGATTTCTCTCATGAAACATCATTAAGTTTAAAATATGTTTCGAGTAGCAGAAATATGGTCTGAAATAGTTCGTAACACGAGCTGTTTCTGGATTGTGCGAAGATGGGCGGCACGCACAAAACGTCTTTCAACATTGCTCTTATCCTACTCCCAGCGCTGCGCCGTAGCGGCAGTTGAAGCTGCGTCTGGCTACGTTGTTTTCAATTGCTTCTGATATTTTGTGCTCCGAGGTTTTCGTGCGCCTTGATTGAAGCAGTGACTGACGCAGGTAGTACTCCATGAGCGGCGATGGCCATAAGGAAGACTGCTCTTGGCGTTGCAGTCGAAAGCAGCGATGACGATGCAGCATTGTGGGATTCTTTTGTGGCTCAGCAGGTATTCCTGCAAGAGAGGCGAATCTGAGAGCGCAACCTCTTTAGTGAAGCGCAAGAGTTGGAGGCCGTGCGAAAAAGAGCGGAAAGACGCTGTAAACGCCTTATGGTGATTGTTGCGCGACTGCGTTCACGTGACAGGCGCCTGTGGTCGTACCCGCGGGGTCCATCGTGGTGGGAGACGACCCAGACACATCTTTCAGATGAAGACTTCAGTGGAAACTTTATAATGACTCGAAGCACCTTCTGTTATGCCGTGAGTGTCTAATAATATATGAGGCGCGTTGACGCCAACAAGCGCAAAGCCATCCCATTGGGAAAAGGGAAGCCAAAGCGATCTATCGCTTGGCGTCATATGTGGAAGATAGAACGGTGGCCAACCTCGACGGCGTCCGGCGTTCCTCCGTGAACTTAATCTTCCGCGAGTGCTGCCAAGTTGCTGTTCGTGTTCTTGAGCCGCACTTCGTGCGCTTCCCAACACGACAAGAAATAGCAGAACACATGAGGCAGTTTGTAGCTCTTACGGGGTTCCCCCACGGTGTGTGAGGTCTAGATGGTTGCCATATAGAAGTGGGCTCATTTAAAAAGCAAACCTGTGACTAATACATCTATAAAGGGTTGTTCAGCACAATTCTATTGGCTGTGGTAGACCACTGCCCTAAGTTCATGCACGTAAATGTGGGCACACCTGGAAGAAACTATGATGCTGATGTTTTCCAAAAGTAAACTAGTGAAGATTTTGTCAAGCGACTTGTTTAAGCTTGAAAAAGAAAAACATCCCATGGAGCATTCTCTCTTAAAAAGGATGTGATGAAGCCTTTTCCACTACTAGGAGCTGCAGGCTCTCCTTCGCTAGTTTTTAACTATCACTGCTCTAGTGCGAGACGAGCAGTAGAAAATGTATTAGGCCGCCTAAAAGCACGATTCAGAAATTTACACAAATTTCTGGAAAACAATGTCGGTAACGCGAGACGCATTATCCTTGCCTGCTCTGTGGTGCACAATATTTGTGAAGAACCTTGTGATCGATGTGACACAGTCAGGACTGACACCGCACACACCTTTGATGCAAGCAGGCCTCAAACACAGTGCACGACTAACCGCTCTGAACTAGAGGGCGCAGAAGTACGAAAGGCTTTAGCCACATTCCTAGCTGGAAACTAAAAAGATCACAAAGATTTACTCTGCCCACCGCGGTGTGCATATCTCACCCGTGGTTCTTGGTGCTCTGTTCTCAAACTCCATATCTGTGACGCCGGAAAGGGTGAACCAATAGGAAGTGCAGTACACTTTGGGATAAAGGAACTTTGATACCGGCTATTGTGATCTTTTGTGCTACAGCAGTGACCTACGCTTTGTATGAAAAACCGATCGGCAACTGTGCGTTGCTTGTGTGTGTGTGGCTACCATTTTCATCCTCTGTCCACGTAGTACTTTTGAACATTTCTAATATTAATGTAACTCTAACTCTTTACATGTCTTTCTGTATAAAAAAGCCCGGAAAGCTAAGCACAGTTTTCAACAAATTCAGTAGTAGAAGCGCTGCTCCAATCGCACCAAACACTGCATGTTCGTGGTAACTTCTCCCTCGAAAGTATAAATGGTTTGTGCACCACATGGTCTTGCCGAGAGGTAAGCTTAGAGTGCACGTGCAGTTGCGCTGAAGTCAGAAATGGTTAAGGTTGTGAAGTGTTCATGCAAGCCTTATCAAGCATGGTCAGCCAAGGAAGCCAAACCAGTAGCAGCCATAATTCCCAAGATGAGAGCCTGCAAAGTAAACATGGCGAGCGAAAAAGATGCTCTTTAATGCTGCTCTAAATGAATGCTGAGCAAGCCGTTCAGCAGATTTTCAGGACCGTGCAAATTCACGAGATAGAGCTCTTGCTCAGCAACCACAGGTAATGGAAATTTCGGAGCCCTCCACTACGGTGTCTCTCTTAACCTGTGTCACTTTGGCATGTTGAGCCCATTAAAACCAAACCAAACTAAAAATAAAGATGCGAGACTCTGGTCGGCATATTTGATACGCACTTTTCATCTGAAAAAGTAACGCTTTAGATCTCAGTAGGGTGTTAGTGCACTGTTACATTCCTTTCTTTTTTACCTTTATGTGTACTGTATCGTATTGATACACGACCTGCGTCTAAATATATATAAACCTTTCAAGTGGTAAACCAACCTTCATCACTGCCTGCTCAAACATGGCAACTTCTCTTCTCGAAGGCCATGTCCGAGGCGCTTTCATCACTGACAGTTGCATGCTCCTCTGCGGTTGCTAAAAAAGAAAAGGTGTAATTAGATTACTACTCTTTATTTGGTTTTGCAGCAAAATGCTGCTGCATGAGTTGCAACATAGCAGCTTCCATGCGATTGATTCATTCTGTAATTTCAAGCCTTTTTTCATTACCTTTCCTGATTTCTTGGCTGCTTTTTCAGCAGTGCTAGCCTCATTCATGTGCAAATCCAGCAGCTGCTGCATTATGGAAGTGCAGGGTCGTTTTCGCATTTTGTTGCGGGCGGCGCTGTCTTGAACTGCAACATTGCCTCTTGCCTCTCTTGCGCTGCTGGTGTTTCAGCTACTGCGATTTAAAGTACGAGGGCTGGTGCAGCTGCTTCCGCCTCCCACATTTCCACCACGTGCGCTGTCCCCAGCAACGGTGCCATCCCAACCGGCCAGCAGCTGTTAACCTTCGCTGAAATCTGTGGCTGCTTTAACCTGCACATTCAAAACCTTGGATTAGGAATTAACACAATCATGACGCCTCACTTGCTTATGCAGACACATGCAAGCCCTTTCAATGAGATAAATATCAATGGCCTAGCAATGTAATGCACCGAGAGAGGCTAACACTTGGTGCTCAACGCTAGTGTCCATTTCATCTCATAGCCACCGTGGTGGCTCAGTGGCTCTGGCGTTCGGCTGCTTACTTGAAATACGCAGGTTTGATCCCAGCTGCGGCGGTTGAACTTCGATGTAGGCGAAATTTTAGAGGTCCGTGTACTGTGCGATGTCGGTGCACGCCAATGAACCCCAGAGAAATTTTCAGAGCCCTTCCCTACGCCATCCCTCATTGCCTGAGTCACTTTAGGACGTTGAACACCCATAAACCAAACCAAACCATTCCATCACATGTCAGCCATTATGTTATTAACAATGAAAAGCGTAGTCCAATACCACACACACAAACTATTTTCTGACAGCATTCTTATTTCGTAGTACTCCAGCCATCCGCATAAAAAAAGTCAAGCAATGCATACATTCTCGCATTGCTAAATACCCCTGCACTATTTAATTCGGCAAGTCGAACACACCCAAATTATGTCCGAAACTCAGAATACGTGTCAAGATTTTTAAACCAACTGCTCGTCGCTGGTCGCTAGGGTGCCCAAAAATTTGTGCAAGCTCCAATCGTGCTCCCACTCTATACCTTTTGAGCCAGTCGTCGTACCTTGTCGCCTGAGTTTCCGAAGGAAAAAAAAACTCAATGTAGACACAATCTCATTTTCAACCGATTGGTGCAATGCCAACAAAAATGCGAAAGCCTACTTGCTGAGGATCAGGCAAGGAAAAAGGTAGAAAGTGAAGCAAAACATGACGCTATGTATAAAATGTTCATACTGGCAGTCACAGCCAGCATTACCTCTTAATGCCTTGGCTGAGTGGCTGTGGCACTCGGGTAATGAGCGTTGTATTCGGGTTTGATCCAGATCCCAGCGGCCGCGTTTCAATGAAAGCGGAACGCAGAATGCGCCCATGAGCTGCGCGATGTCGGTGCATGCTAAAGAACCAAAAGTTGTCGAAATTATTTCGGAGCCCTTTACTGCGCCGTCCCTCATAGTACATTTGTTTTCTCGAGACATTCAACCCCCATTTCACATTCCGATCTCTTTGATCTCATGCAATGCAGCACTAATTAAATAGCGCCGAGAACGTTGTCCCAGCGCAACCGGCAGGGACCAGTTTGGCGTAATTGTTTACTATTGTTAATATTTTTTAACACGGATTTGCACCATGCGCTGCTTCACCCAGGTCAAAGACAGGACCAACACGGTAATTGCGGCAAATATTCAGCCTCATTAAAAGCAACTATAGAGCCAAGACTAGGGCGAACGTCGAAGTTTGACCGCTTGAAAAATTTTCTCTTGTTGTCGGTTAGCTCCACGTAATATAAACAGCAACCAGCAAATCGTGTTAGATATGCCACAAGGTATATTCTTTTACTTACCGGTACTTCTTGTTTAGATTATTCATCTTCAACCAAACTTGCTTGACGGTGAAGGGCTGCACGCCTGACGGCGGCAGTCCGGCGTTCAATTCTGCCGTAATCGCCGCGTACACTTTGGCCTGTCGTGTCGTCCCTCGCAGGGGGCGCAAATTACTTTCCCATAGCCTGGTTAGGCTCCCTGTAGCTGGTGCTGAGCAGCTCGTGCGTTTATCGCACGCGGATGCCGACGCTGTTGGCGCGCACACTCCGTTCACGAACGCCGCCATCTTCTCGGTTAACGAGCTAACTGGGGTTGCCAAGCTCGATTTGCCACAACCGCGGTTATCGCCGTAACCGTAGTTTCGTACGCCGTGTAACAATCGTCAAAAGCAGTTGCTCATTACCGTGGCCACGTTAACCGCGGTTAACTCTGCCTGTGTAACAAGGGTATTACACTCCCAGAGTATGTTTAGAGTGGCTGCGTCTGTCTTGCAAACCTTGCACGTGTTCGTGCATATATTTCGGGGGTAGATCCTGCTATATCGCAGCGGGTTCGGGTACGTGTTTGTTTGCAACTGCCTCCAGGCTGCTGCCTGAGCTCTGTCTAATTTGTTGACAGGCGGAGGAATGGTCCGCGTAGCTTTTTGTTTTCCCAAGGGCAAGGACTAGAAAAATTTTACTTCACATACAGTACTGCATAAACAGTTAAGCCCTGTGTCTAGACCGAGTGCAGTGATTAAGCTCTGTCCCACTTCAGGCGGCTTATTCCCTCGTACGACAGGCCGCAGGGCATGCAGTTTGGTCTAAAAATCAAAAGTAGCCTGTTTCATTCAAGAGCCACTTCGTTGCAGTTCTCTAATCTGGGTGGCGGATCCATTGCTCTGAGCTCAGTATCAGCTAGCATTAACTTCGGAATCACGACTTCATTTCTCCTTCATCATTACGTCCTTTCATTCCTACTCACAGCGGAGGACGGAAAGCTGTTTTTTTTTTCTGAATACACTTTCCCACCTTGCTAATTCTTCTCCTCTTGCTTTGTTAGGCTGGAAGATTTTAAATACTCTCTAGTCTCTTCGAGGCGTGAAGGAATGACGCACGCAGTTTTTTTCCTGTTGTATTACCAGTGGCGTTATTGTGGCCCTTTGAACAGTCTTTAATCAGAGAACTCTCTTTCTCCACACCCCCACGATCCCATTACTCCAATAGATTTTTTTCCCGCTGTGCTCGAGTGACAGGGTTATTAAACTGATTTTTCCTTTTTTTTAAGCTTTCGAAAGCGCTGCTACGGGGGACACCAAGAGATAGAAAACGAAGGACAAGCGAAGGACATTCGAGAAAACGAAGGGCATTTTTCTCTGGTGTCCTGTTTCACTTGGCTGGAATCCAAAATCACGCATCTGCACAGTAAATTTCTTTTTTTTTCATACTGAAAGCAACGTTATCAGATATACTGGGGAACAAGCAACTTGTGGAGTCTGAACATATCCATCAACATTTTCTTTTTTGCCCATCAAGAAAGTAAGCCGCTGCATAAATCCTGTCAAGACCACTGAATCAGACGCCTTTATCCTGAACACAGCCCAATAATTCGATTAACTTTGCTCAAATTGAATTTCTTGCCTATTTGTGTTGTTTTATGTTCTTTATCGCATAGTTTATGATGACATTTGCGTGGGCCGATGCATTTTCTTGCTGGTTATGCCTTCATATCTGCGCCTTTATCTTTACAGACCTGGAAAAACACTGGTTTCTTCGCAACACTTACGCTATGTACTTCAGTAGAGTCAGTTCTTGGGCTAGTTGGTACTTGCTTGAGAGAATAAAGGAGGCGGAATATGACACTACTAGCGGAAATATGCAAAGGCCATATTTCCTGCAGTGTGAAGTCAGACTGGAATCACACGTGAACAGCGTCTTTGAACAGAGCAAAAAGTTTTACTTCAGTGCTTTAAGCTGAAGAGTACAGCTTGCCTGGTTCATGCTTCTGTTTATGGGATCTACCGAAGCACAATATAATAAACCTTTTGTGAAACAAAATTTCACTGCAAAGTAGAAAATTATTTTTCATGTTTCGTTCCCGGGAGCTCAGTGTAATCCCAATTTGTGGATCTATCTGCTTAGCGTAAGGGCGCAAATGAGCATTACATGGGGTGGCATGTTCAATGCAAAAAGTTTCACAGTAGAAGCAAATACAGTAAAAACCAAAAAAGACGCCACATAGAAGACAAAGAAAGAGAAGAAAAATTACAGTACAAACACACACAGGGCAATGAAATTTAAGTGAACTGAACAGGAAAAATTTCGCGATAACGCTTTTCTCCTTTTTATTTCTTGAACATCACAAAAACTAAAACTTACCACTTGACGCTACGCTCAATGCAAATAAAAAATTGTTATACTATCTCTTGTGATTTCGAGAATGAGCGAAGTGCTAATTGAAAAGAACAAAAATCGTTCATAGTGGCAACAGTAGACGGTAATGAACTCCATTAAGCTTTTTATAGTAGAGTGGTAAGTGCCGGCATTTTTCACTGTGAGCGAACATCGGTTTTACTTTAAAAGCGGGATCATTTCTAATTGACATGTGATGGGCCGGAAATTTAATTGAACGAAAAAAACGACGTGTCGCTGTGGCATAGAAAGTATAAAACAATATACTGTTGTGATCGCGCTTCCTTCCTGCGGTGGAATTCGGCGAAGAGACGTGACTGCAGGACCGCCAGAGGGAACGACAACAATAGTGTCCCCACGTTTTCGAACAGGAATGCCGGAAGCAGCGACGATAGCGTCCACATAGCAACGATAGTGTTCAACAGGAATGCCAGCGACGACCATAAGCGCATTCGTTCCGATCACCAGTGCAGGATCTTTCGACACCTGCGGGGAGACAGCCAGCATTCCTGTGTCATGCAGCTGCCCTCCGGACGCACGTGCGCGGCCACTTGGAAGCCGCAGGGACGTTAACGTGACCGGGTCCTGTTCCCTTTCCCTCGATCGAGCTGCGAAGAAGCATCAGGACCGCCCTGCCGTGTGTGGTACCATCAGTGCATCGTGTGATTGGACACCATTCTTCGAACTGTATTCCCCAGCTAGGGATCTGGGGAATACGAAGAGTATTTAAGGAGCTGCTGGTTTGATGCCAAGAGAGCCCCCTTCTTGAGAGGTATCAGAGACTCCCGACTCCTGAGAATCTCTCTTTACTGAGAAGCACTCTCAGCTGCCCGTGCTTGTACATAATGTAAATAGTCCTTGTATCAAGTTTTCCAAATTTTCTTCCTCCGATCGTCCTCGTCACTTCTCTGGCCCGAGTCACGCTACCTGAATCCCAACAACTGGTGGCAGCGGTGGGATAGTGCTTCCTGAGATCCAACAATACTCAGGCCAATGTCCTGTGCGTGGCGAGTGATGGCATATTGAGGCTATCATACTGGTGACGCTTCGAAATCGCATTTAAGAAGACAGACTTAACCGTGCTGCTTTGCTTTGCAGTGCGCCGCAACAGATTTTAGGATGCCATATGATGCGTGGGCAATCCAACGAAAGCCGGATGACCGAGTTGCATACAAAATATCTGGCATCGTGGTTCGCGATCTGCAGCCGTTGCTCCAGGAAGCCGTGTTTCTTTAATGCTTTTGAAGTTATGCGTTCAATATGACCGTTAATTGGTAAGGTTGACATAAATATAATTCCTATATAAATAAATGTCGAAACTAAACCAAGTAAAGAATCATTTATTGTTTATCTGTTAAACGGTGGTTTTAACATAAGGGCAAATTGAAGTTTTGTTTTTTCGATGTTGGTTTGTGTCTGCTATAAAATGCACCATTCGGTTAGTTTGTTGAGGGAAGACTGCAGTTTAATATCATTGGCAGGGCTTGTTATTGCTTTGCATATTACGCAATTGACTCAGAGCAATTTAACTGTTAAATTATGTTAGTTGCTGTGTCATTAATATAAATAAAAAATAGAAAGGGACTCAGCAATGACCCCTGTTACATTCGGGCGCCCGCCCGTCTGTGTTGGCAGCGTCGTCAGCGAAGCTCACCTGCTGGAAGCCAGCACTAAGCTTCTTCGGTATGGTTCCGAGCCACGCGATAAGAATCGCTCCAACGTTCGAGACCCGAGTACCGAGAGCGTCGCCCAGGTGGATTCCGAGAACCAAGCAGGGGGAGCGAGGGCCCGCGGAACGCCGCCGCAGCGAGCGTCGAGCACCTGAAAGCACCGAGTGCTGCTACACTGGACAGACTCTTGGCGAAGCGTAGAGGCCGCCGCAGGGATCGAGCGGCAGCTAATCTCCAATGGCCGTGACTAAGCTGAAGGGACCAATGTGGCCTCATTCCCGGAACACAGCAGTGAGATGGCGGTCGTCATCCGCTAATCTTCGCAGGCATGGCAACTGACGAAGCGACTCCTTTTGGCTACTAGAACCGACCCTGCGCTCTTGACCGGGGCGTCGACTGACATCTAAAGAACAGTGTGTCGGCGGTGCATGGAATCTTTTGGCTGGCTACGAGATCATCCCCCTCCGCTGTCGATGTGGACACAAGGGCATCCTCCTCTCCCCCTGGCGCGACACGTGACGAGGGCGTGTCTTTATGTACGTTGGTGCGTGTTTGTGCGTGCTAATACAAGTTTAAGCCACTCCCACCCTGGCGGAAACGTCCTCATCCTGGGGAATCTGGGGAACAAGAACTGTATAAAACTGGACAGCAAGTGCAGTGAAAATCGTGCTCCTCTGGTGTGCTCCTCTTCTGTGCTCCCATGTAATGCTCTGTCGTGTTCCCTTTTGGCTGCTCCATTTGTGTGCTCTATTTAGGGATCACCTCTCCTTTAAGGCTCTTTAAGTCTCCTTTTAAGATCCTCTCTTCGGAGAGAAGTTCCCTTTTACCTATACCTATGTAAATAATGTAAATAAACCCTCCAGTAATCTTCCTTCCATCATCCAAGTCCTTTAACTCGTCGGCAGTCCTGGCCTGGTGGTGGTGGCGGTGTTTGGAGCAAGCGTCGCTCTTGACCTGTGGTCCCGTCGGGAGCGACTCGAACCCACATCAAACAACTGGTGGCAGCGGTGGGATAGAAGCGCCACACCCAACAACTGGTGGAATGAACCGGGTGACATGGTGCTGCATCTGCGGATGAGTGCTTGGTTTTTGCTTTAGATCCTCCAGGCGTCAAATTCTAGGTTAATAATTTGAACTCCTGGTTGATCTCGTTTTTATCTGTAGCACAGGGGTAGTAGCTCAGAATCACCGTGAGCGAGCAAAACCAATATGTAAGGGCAGCGACCATGGTCCTGACGAGGTTGTCGAGGGCAGATCTGTGGTTTTTGTGCGATGAGTTAGGATGGGATGTGGAGGAAAGCGCGAAAGTTTCGGACATTATCCAGGCAATCAAAATTTTTGAGACAGAATTAAACGATCATTTCGAAATTGCCTCGGATAACACGAAAAGATGGGCGAAAAAACAAGAGCGTAAAAGAGCGGCGGAAATGGAAAGGCAGAAACGAGAGGCAGAGCTGCAAAAAAAGAGGCAGAGCTGCAGGAGCGCAAACGAGTTATTTCTTTTTTATGACAGAATGCCAGGTTCACATGAAGAGACATACAAAGAAAGACTTTGGAGTGTCTATTACAGTGCACATGTGGCCTTCCAAACCGCCTGGCTATGTTAAAAAAATGAAGAAAAATATCCTGCATGTGAGGAAATGTGAAATGAAGAGTAAATTACAGAGCACGAACTTCACATGTGGTGTTGGGGAAACAAAAAGTGCAGTGCCTGCATATGAATTTCTTCGAGCAAGGCCTTGATGGTAAGTTAAGATGGATGGTGACGGGCATGGTGGAGGCTCTTTCACATGTGAGAAATGTGTCACTGGTGCTCTTCTAAGCCTCCTATCAAAAAGGAAGAGTTGACAGCTTGCTGCACTCTTAATAGCGGCCGGCGCCTCTATAGCTATCTCGAGACTGGCCATACACTCCGCCACCACAGCTGTCATAGGAGGCATAGCGATCATCTGATCGGGGACCACCTCCACTGAAGCTGTCGGCCGCTGGACGTTCTCCGCCGTAGTTGCCCCCATATCCCCTGTCGTCGTAGCTGCTAGCGTAGCCACTACCGGAAGGTGCAGGAGGTGCATATCCAGCGCCACTGCTTCTGAAGTCGCCGCCTCTCCACTCCATCGGTGGTTTGGAGTAATCTGTGTTGTAGCCACCAGAACCATCGCCATATCCGCCTGCACTGCCGACTCCCTGGCTCTGGCAGCCATTCATCATCATGTCAGAGGGCGCATTGTACGGGTCTTGATAGGTGTTCTGGCTGACAGGTGCTTGCTCATAGCCATCGTCATAGCCACCGCTGTTTCCATAGTCTTGGCTTGCGCCATTGTTGTACTACGAGTCCTGGTAGGAGGAGGCCGCACTTGGCGGTCCCTACCAACGGCCTCGCTTGGCACGTGGTCCACCAGCCCCCATGGGTGGCCCTACATGAGGTGGCATGCCACGACCGACTCCACGAGGTGGCGGGGCATCACACCTCATTGCCGGTCCTCCCCGAATCGGTGGTCCTCCAGGCATGTCACGTCCGGGCGGTCCACCCGCAAAGCCTCCGCCATGAGGGGCATTGAAGTCGCCTCGTCCCCGAGGAGCAAAGTCCCCTTGCCACGTGGTGTGAAGTCCCCACGGCCCCGTCGTGTGAAGTCGCCATGACCACGTGTGGGAGGTCCACCACGTCCTCTTGTGAAGCCACGTCCTCGGGGCACAAACTCTCCACTGGCTCCACCTCGCCCTCGTGGTGCAAAGTCACCACCTACCCCTCAACCTCGACGCCAGACAAAAACGCGGTAAAGAAAAAAGCAAAGCTGCACGAATGATCACAAGACGCTAAGTCTCGTGACATTCTGGGGAGGCGTGCGTATGCCTCGAGAAACAGAGGCCAGGTTTGCAGGCGGGTTCCACGCGTGTACTTGAGAAGGACGGGTCCAGTTTCCGCACTGGATTCCGGGAAGCGCGCAGGGCGAAAGCGTAGCCGAGCTCACTTGCGACGAGAAAAAAAGGGTAGCTTCTACAGCTGGAAGCGGTTCGTCGCCAGGAGTCGGTTCTCGAATTTGCATGCTTTCCCAAGGCCTTCTGAGCGCGTCGAGGGGGCGCGGAGATGACAGGGGCCGTCAAGAACGGCGGTTTTCAGTTGCCTATTGTGACGAGTTGACAGGAGTACAAGCAGTCAGAGAGCGACCCCGGCGGGCGCGTCTGAAAACTAATCCTTTCAAACCGGGGGAGGTGAGTCAGCTTTCATCCCGCGTAGCCATTCGAAGTAACTTTTTTTATTCCTCTTTTTTTGAGGGTGCGTGAAATCGGAGAGGGAAAGGCTACGTTGTTTGGGGCTAAAGGTTTTGAGTTGATCGGATATAGATATACATTATCATAATTTCGGCAGACGCTATTCTCTTTGACTTAGATATGAGTGTCAAATTGCCGTGCTACCAAATGATAAGGACACTCACAAGAATACAGCGACGACAGTTTCAGAGTAGACGAGCTGTTTGCGTAGGTAGAATCGCTGAGAGCTAGGAAGTTTCTGCGTGTTTGAAATTTTGAAACAGGTTTGCTTTGTATCTTTAGTAGTTTCAGACGTGCTAAACTTGGTCGCGATACCAGGGGTGTGTTGTTACATTAACGGAAATGTAGCGAGTGCATTGCGGAGTCAATGAAAATACGTGTATTTGGATACATTTGTGTAATTCTGTTTAGCGGCGCGTGGTTAATTAACCGTTGGGGTTATTCGGAGGCTAACCGACTGAAGTAAGGCCGCAGAATTCTGTGGAGAACAGCTGTAGCAGCTTTGTGTATTCGGTCATTCCAGCCCCTATAGGTGGCGCGGCGGCTGTGCGATATGGCGGACGAGGCGGTGATGGCGCCGATGCCATAGCGTGTGTCTCTATAGAAAGAAAGCGGCTTCTTGACGTTGTGGCACCTTTCGTGTAATTTTTAGAGCCTAGATAAGCAGCAGGTAATTCTTCTTGGTTATCAATAAAATGCCACGCCTAATTTTGGCTGCATTACAGGCTCGAAATAAATTTTTATCGATATGAGCATGGAATCGCCAGTTCGTAAGTGCCGCAGAAACCATTGAAACTTGCGAACTCAGCATAGTAAAGTGCGACAAACACATTGAAGTGCGATTATTTGCGCGTTTACTTTCTTTTTTTTTCGGCACTTACCCGAAAGTGAAATAAACTGCTTTAATAAACCAGACAATCTGACGCTATATTTCTTGCCTACAGGAGTGCGGCCCTTACCCGCATAAATACGTTATGTGTATTGCTTGCGCGCTGATCTTATAAGGACACAATTGAAGCGAAAATCAGCAATTGGTAACACTGGCCGCGGTCCGCGGCGTAAACTAACGGCACTTGCCAATTACAGCAGTGACCGAAACCAACCTTTTAATGTTGGGCTGCATCAAACAAGCCAGAATGATCAAAATCCTAGACCCTACAATTTAGACTCGTGATTGGCTGCTTGTTTAGCTAAACAGAAAAGTTTTACCAACACGTAAAGAGTTCGAAAAGCAGTGATTAAGCGCATTCTGCAGGTTGGTAACGAGTTTCAGCCCAATGACCCGTCTTAGCGGCGTACTCTGTTGACGCACGGCACCGTGTCGTCAATGCATGATCAAAATCCTTGAGCCTACAATTTCCACTCGTGATTGGCTGCTTGTTTGACGAGTCATTGGACTGAAACTGGTTACCAACCTGCAGAATGCACTTAATCACTGCTTTTCGAACTCTTTACGTGTTGGCAGAAACAACGTGTTTGCTGTTTGCAATGTTCGCTCACCGTAGAAGAACAGAATATGGCCATTTTTGACGTGTATCTTATGCTGCAAACCGCTCCGATTGCGCGCGGAGCTTTACTGCAGACTTAATTGTGTCCTACTATAATCCTTCTGCAGCGTACGTTAGTCACATATACGCGGTAATAGAAAAGGCAATGTAGCTGTGGATTGAAGCGGCAGCCAAGGGGTCATTCGAGTAATACAGTTGAAATTAGCGCTCAAAATTTGTTTTTGACTTGCGGGGGAAAACGCTGTGATCGAGTAAGCAGACGACAGTTTCCAAGAAGCTTTTGCGATTATTCATGCACATTGCGCATTATATTCGAGAAATGAAGGTATAATTGTAATGTTCTTGCCATTCATATCGCTATTTAGCAATTATGTTGTGGTCAGAAAGCCAGTGTTTAATATAGACAAAAATGGACTGAATCTTGAGGAAAAATCTGTTTTCTGCAAACGTCCGCCTTAAAATATAACCAGTATAGTTCATCAGCTCATTTTATAAGGACTGCACTGCTTTCATGCAGCTGCGATACGCTATGTTGGTCGCATGAACAAAGCACCGAATAGGAATGCATTGACGACACGGTGCCGTGGCGTCAATGCATTTCTATTCGGTGCTTTGTTCATGCGACCAACATAGTCAACAGGGTACGCCGCTGAGACGGGTCATTTGGCTAAAACACGTTACCAACCTGCAGAATGCACTTAATCACTGCTTTTGGAACTCTTTACGTGTTGGCAGAAATAACGTGTTTGCTGCTTGTAATGTTCGCACATCGTTTAAGAACAGAATATGCTCATTTTTGACGTTTATCTTATGCTGCAAACCACTCCAATTACACGCGCCAAGCAGAGCGATCACCGACTCGCCGCTTCAGGAAGAGGCCGCGTGGCGCCGCCACCGTCGCTGGAACGACCGAATAGATGAGGGTGACCAGGTGTCACATTGAAAAATTAGTTTAAGGGAAGCATCTCGCTAGTACGAGAGTGAGTAAGGTTTGTGATGCGTAGTCGCATCTTTGCGAGTTCAACCGGAACCGTTGATTCTGTCTCGAGCGATCAAGCTTCTTTGAGAAAAACCTGCAGATTAATCTGAGTGTGGGCCAAAATTTTAAGCAGACTTTCGATATTCTGGTAGTTTAGGGGGATCAGAGCTTTGATTAATAAGGGATGAAGTTTCTCTTTAAAATTTGTAGGCTTTGACATACCACCGCTTATAGTACAACGTGGCAGTCTGTCCTTGGCGACCTCAGGTATCACGCGGACGCTCGCTTTCACCCTATATTCGGTCAAATTTGAGGGATCATTATTCGCGAACAGGATTTGGTTTGACATTACAAGGAAGCCTGGTGGGTCTGGAGTGAATTTCGTGCGCTTGCGCGTGGGGCAGTGCTTTGTTGTTCGGAACGTCCCATCTATGCTTTCCTTTGTTGGTGGTTTGGTGCTTTCTGTTTGTTGGAGTTGATACTGCAAGCCAGGAAATCAACGTGTTTGTGCGTGTTAATACAAGTTTAAGCCACTCCCACCCTGGCGGAAACGTCCTCAACCTGGGGAATCTGGGGAACAAGAACTGTATAAAACTGGACAGCATGTGCAGTGAAAATCCTGCTCCTCTGGTGTGCTCCTCTTCTGTGCTCCCATGTAATTCTCAGTCGGGTTCCCTTTTGGGTACTCCATTTGTGTGCTTTATTTAGGGATCATGCTCCCTTTTAAGGCTCTTTAAGCCTCGTTTTAAGATCCTTTCTTCGGAGCGAAGTTTCCATTGACTTCTACCTATGTAAATAATGCAAATAAACCCTCCAGTAATCTTCCTTCCACATCCAAGTCCTTTAACTCGTCGGCAGCCCTGGCCTGGTGGTGGTGGCGGTGTTCGGAGCAAACGTCCTTCTTGACTTGTGGTCCTGTTGGGAGCGACTCCGAACTCACATCCAAGACCCCTGTGTTTCTCCTTATGCGACGCTTCCATGGCTGGAGATGTGATTTTGTAGTTTGTTGCACTGATACCGGTTGTTTGAAAACTGTTCAGTCAGGTTGATGGTTCTTTTAATGAAGTTGGAGATTGCGAATTTTTAGCATTAACCGGTTTGGGGGACGAGATCTACTGTTTTTTGAAAAATCACACTCAATGCATCAAGGTGCAGCGATGAGTGCAGTGAACGACGAAGGTCGGTTGCTAATACGAAGGGTTCAGTTTGGCAGGAAAGAATTTTTTTGAGACG
>JARKHS020032682.1:0-204238 GCA_030143305.2 Amblyomma americanum | reverse complement strand
CTCCGGCGCTGGCCCATCGAGCAAGCTGCCGTGGCGAACTAGAAAAATGCCAAAACGAGGCGAAAGAAACCATTTACAACACATGCGTCACTGTTAGCCGCTCTGGCCTAGGGTGCCCGGATGCCCGCTCGCCTCCGGCGCTGGCCCATCGAGCAAGCTGCCGTGGCTAACTAGAAAAATGCCACAACGAGGGGAAAGAAACCATTTACAACACATGCGTCACTGTTAGCCGCTCTGGCCTAGGGTGCCCGGATGCCCGATCGCCTCCGGCGTTGGCCCATCAAGCAAGCTGCCGTGGCGAACTAGAAAAATGCCAAAACAAGGCGAATGAAACCATTCACAACACATGCGTCACTGTTAGCCGCTCTGGCCTAGGGTGCCCGGATGCCCGATCGCCTCCGGCGCTGGCCCATCGAGCAAGCTGCCGTGGCTAACTAGAAAAATGCCAAAGCGAGGCGAAAGAAACCATTTACAACACATGCGACACTGTTAGCCACTCTGGCCTAGAGTGCCCGGATGCCCGCTCGCCTCCGGCGCTGTCCCATCGAGCAAGCTGCCGTGGCTAACTAGAAAAATGACGCAACGAGTGGAAAGAAACCATTTACAACACATGCGTCACTCTTAGCCTCTTTGGCCTAGGGTGCCCGGATGGCCGATCGCCTCCGGCGCTGGCCCATCCAGCAAGCTGCCGTGGCGAACTAGAAAAATGCCAAAACAAGGCGAAAGAAACCATTCACTACACATGCGTCACTGTTAGCCGCTCTGGCCTAGGGTGCCCGGATGCCCTATCGCCTCCGGCGCTGGCCCATCGAGCAAGCTGCAGTGGCGAAAGAGAAAAATGACAAACCGAGGCGAAAGAAACCATTTAAAACACATCCGTCACTGTTAGCCGCTCTGGCCAAGGGTGCCCGGATGCCCAATCGCCTCCAGCGCTGGCCCATCGAGCAAGCTGCTACGGCTCACTAGAAAAATTCCAAAACGAGGCGAAGGAAACCATTTACAACACATGCGTCAGTGTAAGCCGCTCTGGCCTAGGGTGCCCCGAAGCCCGCCCGTCTCCGGCGCTGGCCCATCGAGCAAGCTGCCGTGGCGTACTAGAAAAGTGAAACAACGAGGGGAAAGAAACCATTTACAATACATGCGTCACTGTTAGTCGCTCTGGCCTAGGGTGTCCGGATGCCCGCTCGCTTCCGGCGCTGGCCCATCGAGCAAGCTGCAGTGGCGAAATAGAAAAATGCCAAAACGACGCGAAAGAAACCATTTACAAAACATGCGTCACTGTTAGCCGCTCTGGATTAGGGTGCCCGAATGCCCTACCGCCTCCGGCGCTAGCCCATCGAGCAAGCTGCCGTGGCGAAATAGAAAAATGTCAATACAAGACGAAAGAAATCATTTAAAACACATGCGTCACTGTTAGCCGCTCTGGCCAAGGGTGCCCGGATGCCCGATCGCCTCCGGCGCTGCCCCGTCGAGCAAGCTGCTGTAGCTAACAAGAAAAATGCCACAACGAGGGGAAAGAAACCATTTACAACACATGCGTCACTGTCAGCCGCTCTGGCCTAGGGAGCCCAGGTAGCCGTTCGCCTCCGGCGCTGGCCCATCCAGCAAGCTGCCGTGGCGAACTAGAAAAATGCCAAAACAAGGCGAATGAAACCATTCACAACACATGCGTCACTGTTAGCCGCTCTGGCCTAGGGTTCCCGGATGCCCGATCGCCTCCGGCGCTGGCCCAACGAGCAAGCTGCCGTGGCTAACTAGAAAAAGGCCAAAACGAGGCGAAAGAAACCATTTACAACACATGCGTCACTGTTAGCCACTCTGGTTTAGAGTGCCGGGATGCCCGCTCGCCTCCGGCGCTGTCCCATCGAGCAAGCTGCCGTGGCTAACTAGAAAAATGACGCAACGAGTGGAAAGAAACCATTTACAACACATGCGTCACTCTTAGCCTCTTTGGCCTAGGGTGCCCGGAAGCCCGATCACCTCCGGCGCTGGCCCATCGAGCAAGCTGCCGTAGCGAACTATAGAAAATGCCAAAACGAGGCGAAAGAAACCATTTACAACACATGCGTCACATTTAGCCGCTCTGGCCTAGGGTGCCCGGATGCCCGCTCGCCTCCGGCGCTGGCCCATCGAGCAAGCTGCCGTGGCTAACTAGAAAAATGCCACAACGAGGGGAAAGAAACCATTTACAACACATGCGTCACTGTTAGCCGCTCTGGCCTAGGGTGCCCGGATGCGCTACCGCCTCCGAGCGCTGGGTCATCGAGCAAGTGGCCGTGGCTAACTAGAAAAATGCCACCACGAGAGGAAAGAAACCAATTTACAACACATGCGTCACTGTTAGCCGCTCTGGCCAAGCGTGCCCGGATGCCCGCTCGCCTCCGGCGCTGACCCATCGAGCAAGCTGCCGTGGCTAACTAGAAAAATGCCACAACGAGGGGAAAGAAACCATTTGCAACACATGCGTCACTGTTAGCCGCTCTGGCCTAGGGTGCCCGGATGCCCGATCGCCTCCGGCGCTAGCCCATCGAGCAAGCTGCCGTGGCGAATTAGAAAAATGCCAAAACGAGGCGAAAGAAACCATTTACAACACATGCGTCACTGTAAGCCGCTCTGGCCTAGGGTGCCCGGATGCCCACTCGCCTCCGGCGCTGGCCCATCGAGCAAGCTGCCGTGGCTAACTAGAAAAATGCCACATTGAGGAGAAAGTAATCATTTAAAACACATGCGTCACTGTTAGCCGCTCTGGCCTAGGGTGCCCGGATGCGCGCTCGCCTCCGGCGCTGTCCCATCGAGCAAGCTGCCGTGGCTAACTAGAAAAATGCCAAAACGAGGCGAAAGAAACCATTCACAACACATGCGTCACTGTTAGCCGCTCTGGCCTAGGGTGCCCGGATGCCCGATCGCCTCCGGCGCTGGCCCATCGAGCAAGGTGCCGTGGCTAACTAGAAAACTGCCACAACGAGGGGAAAGAAACCATTTACAACACATGCGTCACTGTCAGCAGCTCTGGCCTAGGGTGCCCCGAAGCCCGCCCGTCTCCGGCGCTGGCGCATCGAGCAAGCTGCCGTGGCGTACTAGAAAAGTGAAACAACGAGGGGAAAGAAACCATTTACAATACATGCGTCACTGTTAGTCGCTCTGGCCTAGGGTGTCCGGATGCTCGTTCGCCTCCGCCGCTGGCCCATCGAGCAAGTTCCTGTGGCTAACTAAAAAAATGCCACAACGAGGGGAAAGAAACCATTTACAACACATGCGTCACTGTTAGCCGCTCTGGCCTAGGGTGCCCGCATGCCCGATCGCCTCCGGCGCTGGCCCATCGAGCAAGCTGCCGTGGCAAACTAGAAAAATGCCAAAACAAGGCGAAAGAAACCATTCACTACCCATGCGTCACTGTTAGCCGCTCTGGCCTAGGGTGCCCGGATGCCCTATCGCCTCCGGCGCTGGCCCATCGAGCAAGCTGCAGTGGCGAAATAGAAAAATGACAAAACGAGGCGAAAGAAACCATTTAAAACACATCCGTCACTGTTAGCCGCTCTGGCCAAGGGTGCCCGGATGCCCAATCGCCTCCAGCGCTGGCCCATCGAGCAAGCTGCTACGGCTCACTAGAAAAATTCCAAAACGAGGCGAAGGAAACCATTTACAACACATGCGTCAGTGTAAGCCGCTCTGGCCTAGGGTGCCCCGAAGCCCGCCCGTCTCCGGCGCTGGCCCATCGAGCAAGCTGCCGTGGCGTACTAGAAAAGTGAAACAACGAGGGGAAAGAAACCATTTACAATACATGCGTCACTGTTAGCCGCTCTGGCCTAGGGTGTCCGGATGCCCGCTCGCCTCCGGCGCTGGCCCATCGAGCAAGCTGCTGTGGCGAACTAGAAAAATGCCACAAACGAGGCGAAAGAAACCATTTACAACACATGCGTCACTGTTAGCCGCTCTGGCCTAGGGTGCCCGGATGCCCGATCGCCTCCGGCGCTGGCCCATCGAGCAAGCTGCCGTGGCTAACTAGAAAAATGCCAAAACGAGGCGAAAGAAACCATTTACAACACATGCGTCACTGTTAGCCGCTCTGGATTAGGGTGCCCGGATGCCCGATCGCCTCCGGCGCTGGCCCATCGAGCAAGCTGCCGTGGCGAAATAGAAAAATGTCAAAACAAGGCGAAAGAAATCATTTAAAACACATGCGTCACTGTTAGCCGCTCTGGCCAAGGGTGCCCGGATGCCCGATCGCCTCCGGCGCTGGCCCGTCGAGCAAGCTGCTGTAGCTAACAAGAAAAATGCCACAACGAGGGGAAAGAAACCATTTACAACACATGCGTCACTGTCAGCCGCTCTGGCCTAGGGAGCCCAGATACCCGCTCGCCTCCGGCGCTGGCCCATCCAGCAAGCTGCCGTGGCGAACTAGAAAAATGCCAAAACAAGGCGAAAGAAACCATTCACAACACATGCGTCACTGTTAGCCGCTCTGGCCTAGGGTGCCCGGATGCCCGCTCGCCTCCGGCGCTGGCCCACCGAGCAAGCTGCCGTGGCTAACTAGAAAAATGCCAAAACGAGGCGAAAGAAACCATTTACAACACATGCGTCACTGTTAGCCACTCTGGCCTAGAGGTGCCCGGATGCCCGACTCGCCTCCGGCGCTGGCCCATCGAGCAAGCTGCCGTGGCTAACTAGAAAAATGACACAACGAGGGGAAAGAAACCATTTACAACACATGCGTCACTGTTAGCCGCTCTGGCCTAGGGTGCCCGGATGCCCGATCGCCTCCGGCGCTGGCCCATCGAGCAAGCTGCCGTGGCGAACTAGAAAAATGCCACAACAAGGGGAAAGAAACCATTTACAACACATGCGTCACTGTTAGCCGCTCTGGCCTAGGGTGCCCGGATGCCCGATCGCCTCCGGCGCTGGCCCATCGAGCAAGCTGCAGTGGCGAACATAGAAAAATGCCAAAACGAGGGGAAAGAAACCATTTACAACACATGCGTCACTGTTAGCCGCTCTGGCCTAGGGTGCCCGGATGCCCGATCGCCTCCGGCGCTGGCCCATCGAGCAAGCTGCCGTGGCTAACTAGAAAAATGCCACAACGAGGGGAAAGAAACCATTTACAACACATGCGTCACTGTTAGCCGCTCTGGCCTAGGGTGCCCGGATGCCCGCTCGCCTCCGGCGCTGGCCCATCGAGCAAGCTGCCGTGGCTAACTAGAAAAATGCCAAAACGAGGGGAAAGAAACCATTTACAACACATGCGTCACTGTTAGCCGCTCTGGCCTAGAGTGCCCGGATGCCCGATCGCCTCCGGCGCTAGCCCATCGAGCAAGCTGCCGTGGCGAACTAGAAAAATGCCAACAACGAGGCGAAAGAAACCATTTACAACACATGCGTCACTGTTAGCCGCTCTGGCCTAGGGTGCCCGGATGCCCGCTCGCCTCCGGCGCTGGCCCATCGAGCAAGCTGCCGTGGCTAACTAGAAAAATGCCGCAACGAGGAGAAAGAAACCATTTACAACACATGCGTCACTGTTAGCCGCTCTGGCCTAGGGTGCCCGGATGCGCGCTCGCCTCCGGCGCTGGCCCATCGAGCAAGCTGCCGTGGCTAACTAGAAAAATGCCACAACGAGGGGAAAGAAACCATTTACAACACATGCGTCACTGTTAGCCGCTCTGGCCTAGGGTGCCCGGATGCCCGATCGCCTCCGGCGCTGGCCCATCGAGCAAGGTGCCGTGGCTAACTAGAAAACTGCCACAACGAGGGGAAAGAAACCATTTACAACACATGCGTCACTGTCAGCAGCTCTGGCCTAGGGTGCCCCGAAGCCCGCCCGTCTCCGGCGCTGGCGCATCGAGCAAGCTGCCGTGGCGTACTAGAAAAGTGAAACAACGAGGGGAAAGAAACCATTTACAATACATGCGTCACTGTTAGTCGCTCTGGCCTAGGGTGTCCGGATGCTCGTTCGCCTCCGCCGCTGGCCCATCGAGCAAGTTCCTGTGGCTAACTAAAAAAATGCCACAACGAGGGGAAAGAAACCATTTACAACACATGCGTCACTGTTAGCCGCTCTGGCCTAGGGTGCCCGCATGCCCGATCGCCTCCGGCGCTGGCCCATCGAGCAAGCTGCCGTGGCTAACTAGAAAAATGCCAAAACGAGGCGAAAGAAGCCATTTACAACACATGCGACACTGTTAGCCACCCTGGCCTAGAGTGCCCGGATGCCCGCTCGCCTCCGGCGCTGTCCCATCGAGCAAGCTGCCGTGGCTGACTAGAAAAATGACGCAACGAGTGGAAAGAAACCATTTACAACACATGCGTCACTCTTAGCCTCTTTGGCCTAGGGTGCCCGGATGCCCGATCGCCTCCGGCGCTGGCCCATCCAGCAAGCTGCCGTGGCGAACTAGAAAAATGCCAAAACAAGGCGAAAGAAACCATTCACTACCCATGCGTCACTGTTAGCCGCTCTGGCCTAGGGTGCCCGGATGCCCTATCGCCTCCGGCGCTGGCCCATCGAGCAAGCTGCAGTGGCGAAATAGAAAAATGACAAAACGAGGCGAAAGAAACCATTTACAACACATGCGTCACTGTCAGCCGTTCTGGCCTAGGGAGCCCAGATACCCGCCCGCCTCCGGAGCTGGCCCATCCAGCAAGTTGCCGTGGCGAACTAGAAAAATGCCAAAACAAGGCGAAAGAAACCATTCACAACACATGCGTCACTGTTAGCCGCTCTGGCCTAGGGTGCACGGATGCCCGCTCGCCTCCGGCGCTGGCCCACCGAGCAAGCTGCAGTGGCGAAATAGAAAAATGCCAAAACGACGCGAAAGAAAGCATTTACAACACATGCGTCACTGTTAGCCGCTCTGGCCTAAGGTGCCCGGATACCCGATCGCCCCTGACGCTGGCCCATCAAGCAAGCTGCCGTGGCCTAACAAGAAAAATGGAACAGCGAGGGGAAAGAAACCATTTACAACACATGCGTCACTGTTAGCCGCTCTGGATTTGGGTGCCCGGATGCCCGATCGCCTCCGGCGCTGGCCCATCGAGCAAGCTGCCGTGGCTAACTAGAAATATGCCACAACAAGGGGAAAGAAAATATTTAAAACACATGCGTCACTGTTAGCCGCTCTGGCCAAGGGTGCCCGGATGCCCGATCGCCTCCGGCGCTGGCCCGTCGAGCAAGCTGCTGTAGCTAACAAGTAAAATGCCACAACGAGGGGAAAGAAACCATTTACAACACATGCGTCACTGTCAGCGGCTCTGGCCTAGGGAGCCCAGATACCCGCTCGCCTCCGGCGCTCGCCCATCGAGCAAGCTGCCGTGGCTAACTAGAAAAATGCCAAAACGAGGCGAAAGAAACCATTTACAACACATGCGTCACTGTTAGCCACTCTGGCCTAGAGTGTCCGGATGCCCGCTCGCCTCCGGCGCTGTCCCATCGAGCAATCTGCCGTGGCTAACTAGAAAAATGCCAAAACGAGGCGAAAGAAACCATTTACAACACATGCGTCACTGTTAGCCACTCTGGCCTAGAGTGCCCGGATGCCCGCTCGCCTCCGGCGCTGTCCCATCGAGCAAGCTGCCGTGGCGTACTAGAAAAGTGAAACAACGAGGGGAAAGAAACCATTCACAATACATGCGTCACTGTTAGTCGCTCTGGCCTAGGGTGTCCGGATGCTCGTTCGCCTCCGCCGCTGGCCCATCGAGCAAGTGGCTGTGGCTAACTAAAAAAATGCCACAACGAGGGGAAAGAAACCATTTACAACACATGCGTCAATGTTAGCCGCTCTGGCCTAGGGTGCCCGCATGCCCGATCGCCTCCGGCGTTGGCCCATCAAGCAAGCTGCCGTGGCGTACTAGAAAAGTGAAACAACGAGGGGAAAGAAACCATTTACAATACATGCGTCACTGTCAGCCGCTCTGGCCTAGGGAGCCCAGATACCCGCTCGCCTCCGGCGCTGGCCCATCCAGCAAGCTGCCGTGGCGAACTAGAAAAATGCCAAAACAAGGCGAAATAAACCATTCACAACACATGCGTCACTGTTAGCCGCTCTGGCCTAGTGTGCACGGATGGCCGCTCGCTTCCGGCGCTGGCCCATCGAGCAAGCTGCAGTGGCGAAATAGAAAAATGCCAAAACGAGGGGAAAGAAACCATTTACAACACATGCGTCACTGTCAGCCGTTCTGGCCTAGGGAGCCCAGATACCCGCCCGCCTCCGGAGCTGGCCCATCCAGCAAGTTGCCGTGGCGAACTAGAAAAATGCCAAAACAAGGCGAAAGAAACCATTCACAACACATGCGTCACTGTTAGCCGCTCTGGACTAGGGTGCACGGATGCCCGCTCGCCTCCGGCGCTGGCCCACCGAGCAAGCTGCAGTGGCGAAATAGAAAAATGCCAAAACGACGCGAAAGAAAGCATTTACAACACATGCGTCACTGTTAGCCGCTCTGGCCTAAGGTGCCCGGATACCCGATCGCCCCCGACGCTGGCCCATCAAGCAAGCTGCCGTGGCCTAACAAGAAAAATGGAACAACGAGGGGAAAGAAACCATTTACAACACATGCGTCACTGTTAGCCGCTCTGGATTTGGGTGCCCGGATGCCCGATCGCCTCCGGCGCTGGCCCATCGAGCAAGCTGCCGTGGCTAACTAGAAATATGCCACAACAAGGGGAAAGAAAATATTTAAAACACATGCGTCACTGTTAGCCGCTCTGGCCAAGGGTGCCCGGATGCCCGATCGCCTCCGGCGCTGGCCCGTCGAGCAAGCTGCTGTAGCTAACAAGTAAAATGCCACAACGAGGGGAAAGAAACCATTTACAACACATGCGTCACTGTCAGCCGCTCTGGCCTAGGGAGCCCAGATACCCGCTCGCCTCCGGCGCTCGCCCATCGAGCAAGCTGCCGTGGCTAACTAGAAAAATGCCAAAACGAGGCGAAAGAAACCATTTACAACACATGCGTCACTGTTAGCCACTCTGGCCTAGAGTGTCCGGATGCCCGCTCGCCTCCGGCGCTGTCCCATCGAGCAATCTGCCGTGGCTAACTAGAAAAATGCCAAAACGAGGCGAAAGAAACCATTTACAACACATGCGTCACTGTTAGCCACTCTGGCCTAGAGTGCCCGGATGCCCGCTCGCCTCCGGCGCTGTCCCATCGAGCAAGCTGCCGTGGCGTACTAGAAAAGTGAAACAACGAGGGGAAAGAAACCATTCACAATACATGCGTCACTGTTAGTCGCTCTGGCCTAGGGTGTCCGGATGCTCGTTCGCCTCCGCCGCTGGCCCATCGAGCAAGTTGCTGTGGCTAACTAAAAAAATGCCACAACGAGGGGAAAGAAACCATTTACAACACATGCGTCAATGTTAGCCGCTCTGGCCTAGGGTGCCCGCATGCCCGATCGCCTCCGGCGTTGGCCCATCAAGCAAGCTGCCGTGGCGTACTAGAAAAGTGAAACAACGAGGGGAAAGAAACCATTTACAATACATGCGTCACTGTCAGCCGCTCTGGCCTAGGGAGCCCAGATACCCGCTCGCCTCCGGCGCTGGCCCATCCAGCAATCTGCCGTGGCGAACTAGAAAAATGCCAAAACAAGGCGAAATAAACCATTCACAACACATGCGTCACTGTTAGCCGCTCTGGCCTAGTGTGCACGGATGCCCGCTCGCTTCCGGCGCTGGCCCATCGAGCAAGCTGCAGTGGCGAAATAGAAAAATGCCAAAACGACGCGAAAGAAACCATTTACAAAACATGCGTCACTGTTAGCCGCTATGGATTAGGGTGCCCGAATGCCCTACCGCCTCCGGCGCTAGCCCATCGAGCAAGCTGCCGTGGCGAAATAGAAAAATGTCAATACAAGACGAAAGAAATCATTTAAAACACATGCGTCACTGTTAGCCGCTCTGGCCAAGGGTGCCCGGATGCCCGATCGCCTCCGGCGCTGCCCCGTCGAGCAAGCTGCTGTAGCTAACAAGAAAAATGCCACAACGAGGGGAAAGAAACCATTTACAACACATGCGTCACTGTCAGCCGCTCTGGCCTAGGGAGCCCAGGTAGCCGTTCGCCTCCGGCGCTGGCCCATCCAGCAAGCTGCCGTGGCGAACTAGAAAAATGCCAAAACAAGGCGAATGAAACCATTCACAACACATGCGTCACTGTTAGCCGATCTGGCCTAGGGTTCCCGGATGCCCGATCGCCTCCGGCGCTGGCCCAACGAGCAAGCTGCCGTGGCTAACTAGAAAAAGGCCAAAACGAGGCGAAAGAAACCATTTACAACACATGCGTCTCTGTTAGCCACTCTGGTTTAGAGTGCCGGGATGCCCGCTCGCCTCCGGCGCTGTCCCATCGAGCAAGCTGCCGTGGCTAACTAGAAAAATGACGCAACGAGTGGAAAGAAACCATTTAAAACACATCCGTCACTGTTAGCCGCTCTGGCCAAGGGTGCCCGGATGCCCAATCGCCTCCAGCGCTGGCCCATCGAGCAAGTTGCTACGCCTCACTAGAAAAATGCCACAACGAGGGGAAAGAAACCATTTACAACACATGCGTCACTGTTAGCCGCTCTGGATTAGGGTGCCCGGATGCCCTACCGCCTCCGGCGCTAGCCCATCGAGCAAGCTGCCGTGGCTAACTAGATATATGCCACAACAAGGGGAAAGAAAATATTTACAACACATGAGTCACTGTTTGCCGCTCTGGCTTAGAATGCCCGGATGCCCGATCGCCTCCGGCGCTGGCCCATCGAGCAAGCTGCCGTGGCTAACTAGAAAAATGCCACATTGAGGAGAAAGTAATCATTTAAAACACATCCGTCACTGTTAGCCGCTCTGGCCTAGGGTGCCCGGATGCGCGCTCGCCTCCGGCGCTGTCCCATCGAGCAAGCTGCCGTGGCTAACTAGAAAAATGCCAAAACGAGGCGAAAGAAACCATTTACAACACATGCGTCACTGCTAGCCGCTCTGGCCTAAGGTGCCCGGATACCCGATCGGCTCCGGCGCTGGCCCATCGAGCAAGCTGCCGTGGCGAAATAGAAAAATGTCAAAACAAGGCGAAAGAAATCTTTTAAAACACATGCGGCACTGTTAGCCGCTCTGGCCAAGGGTGCCCGGATGCCCTACCGCCTCCGGCGCTAGCCCATCGAGCAAGCTGCCGTGGCGAAATAGAAAAATGTCAAAACAAGGCGAAAGAAATCATTTAAAACACATGCGTCACTGTTAGCCGCTCTGGCCAAGGGTGCCCGGATGCCCGATCGCCTCCGGCGCTGGCCCGTCGAGCAAGCTGCTGTAGCTAACAAGAAAAATGCCACAACGAGGGGAAAGAAACCATTTACAACACATGCGTCACTGTCAGCCGCTCTGGCCTAGGGAGCCCAGATACCCGCTCGCCTCCCGCGCTGGCCCATCCAGCAAGCTGCCGTGGCGAACTAGAAAAATGCCAAAACAAGGCGAATGAAACCATTCACAACACATGCGTCACTGTTAGCCGCTCTGGCCTAGGGTGTCCGGATGCTCGTTCGCCTCCGCCGCTGGCCCATCGAGCAAGTTGCTGTGGCTAACTAAAAAAATGCCACAACGAGGGGAAAGAAACCATTTACAACACATGCGTCACTGTTAGCCGCTCTGGCCTAGGGTGCCCGCATGCCCGATCGCCTCCGGCGTTGGCCCATCAAGCAAGCTGCCGTGGCGAACTAGAAAAATGCCAAAACAAGGCGAATGAAACCATTCACAACACATGCGTCACTGTTAGCCGCTCTGGCCTAGGGTGCCCGGATGCCCGATCGCCTCCGGCGCTGGCCCATCGAGCAAGCTGACGTGGATAACTAGAAAAATGCCAAAGCGAGGCGAAAGAAACCATTTACAACACATGCGACACTGTTAGCCACTCTGGCCTAGAGTGCCCGGATGCCCGCTCGCCTCCGGCGCTGTCCCATCGAGCAAGCTGCCGTGGCTAACTAGAACAATGACGCAACGAGTGGAAAGAAACCATTTACAACACATGCGTCACTCTTAGCCTCTTTGGCCTAGGGTGCCCGGATGGCCGATCGCCTCCGGCGCTGGCCCATCCAGCAAGCTGCCGTGGCGAACTAGAAAAATGCCAAACAAGGCGAAAGAAACCATTCACTACACATGCGTCACTGTTAGCCGCTCTGGCCTAGGGTGCCCGGATGCCCTATCGCCTCCGGCGCTGGCCCATCGAGCAAGCTGCAGTGGCGAAAGAGAAAAATGACAAACCGAGGCGAAAGAAACCATTTAAAACACATCCGTCACTGTTAGCCGCTCTGGCCAAGGGTGCCCGGATGCCCTATCGCCTCCAGCGCTCGCCCATCGAGCAAGCTGCTACGGATCACTAGAAAAATTCCAAAACGAGGCGAAGGAAACCATTTACAACACATGCGTCAGTGTAAGCCGCTCTGGCCTAGGGTGCCCCGAAGCCCGCCCGTCTCCGGCGCTGGCCCATCGAGCAAGCTGCCGTGGCGTACTAGAAAAGTGAAACAACGAGGGGAAAGAAACCATTTACAATACATGCGTCACTGTTAGTCGCTCTGGCCTAGGGTGTCCGGATGCCCGCTCGCTTCCGGCGCTGGCCCATCGAGCAAGCTGCAGTGGCGAAATAGAAAAATGCCAAAACGACGCGAAAGAAACCAGTTACAAAACATGCGTCACTGTTAGCCGGTCTGGATTAGGGTGCCCGAATGCCCTACCGCCTCCGGCGCTAGCCCATCGAGCAAGCTGCCGTGGCGAAATAGAAAAATGTCAATACAAGACGAAAGAAATCATTTAAAACACATGCGTCACTGTTAGCCGCTCTGGCCAAGGGTGCCCGGATGCCCGATCGCCTCCGGCGCTGCCCCGTCGAGCAAGCTGCTGTAGCTAACAAGAAAAATGCCACAACGAGGGGAAAGAAACCATTTACAACACATGCGTCACTGTCAGCCGCTCTGGCCTAGGGAGCCCAGGTAGCCGTTCGCCTCCGGCGCTGGCCCATCCAGCAAGCTGCCGTGGCGAACTAGAAAAATGCCAAAACAAGGCGAATGAAACCATTCACAACACATGCGTCAATGTTAGCCGCTCTGGCCTAGGGTTCCCGGATGCCCGATCGCCTCCGGCGCTGGCCCAACGAGCAAGCTGCCGTGGCTAACTAGAAAAAGGCCAAAACGAGGCGAAAGAAACCATTTACAACACATGCGTCACTGTTAGCCACTCTGGTTTAGAGTGCCGGGATGCCCGCTCGCCTCCGGCGCTGTCCCATCGAGCAAGCTGCCGTGGCTAACTAGAAAAATGACGCAACGAGTGGAAAGAAACCATTTACAACACATGCGTCACTCTTAGCCTCTTTGGCCTAGGGTGCCCGGAAGCCCGATCACCTCCGGCGCTGGCCCATCCAGCAAGCTGCCGTAACGAACTATAGAAATGCCAAAACTAGGCGAAAGAAACCATTTACAACACATGCGTCACATTTAGCCGCTCTGGCCTAGGGTGCCCGGATGCCAGCTCGCCTCCGGCGCTGGCCCATCGAGCAAGCTTCCGTGGCTAACTAGAAAAATGCCACATCGAGGGGAAAGAAACCTTTTACAACACATGCGTCACTGTTAGCCGCTCTGGCCTAGGGTGCCCGAATGCGCTACCGCCTCCGATGATGGGTCATCGAGCAAGTGGCCGTGGCTAACTAGAAAAATACCACCACGAGATGAAACAAACCAATTTCAACACATGCGTCACTGTTAGCCGCTCTGGCCAAGCGTGCCCGGATGCCCGCTCGCCTCCGCCGCTGACCCATCGAGCAAGCTGCTGTGGCTAACTAGAAAAATGCCACAACGAGGGGAAAGAAACCATTTGCAACACATGCGTCACTGTTAGCCGCTCTGGCCTAGGGTGCCCGGATGCCCGATCGCCTCCGGCGCTAGCCCATCGAGCAAGCTGCCGTGGCGAATTAGAAAAATGCCAAAACGAGGCGAAAGAAACCATTTACAACACATGCGTCACTGTAAGCCGCTCTGGCCTAGGGTGCCCGGATGCCCACTCGCCTCCGGCGCTGGCCCATCGAGCAAGCTGCCGTGGCTAACTAGAAAAATGCCACATTGAGGAGAAAGTAATCATTTAAAACACATGCGTCACTGTTAGCCGCTCTGGCCTAGGGTGCCCGGATGCGCGCTCGCCTCCGGCGCTGTCCCATCGAGCAAGCTGCCGTGGCTAACTAGAAAAATGCCAAAACGAGGCGAAAGAAACCATTCACAACACATGCGTCACTGTTAGCCGCTCTGGCCTAGGGTGCCCGGATGCCCGATCGCCTCCGGCGCTGGCCCATCGAGCAAGGTGCCGTGGCTAACTAGAAAACTGCCACAACGAGGGGAAAGAAACCATTTACAACACATGCGTCACTGTCAGCAGCTCTGGCCTAGGGTGCCCCGAAGCCCGCCCGTCTCCGGCGCTGGCGCATCGAGCAAGCTGCCGTGGCGTACTAGAAAAGTGAAACAACGAGGGGAAAGAAACCATTTACAATACATGCGTCACTGTTAGTCGCTCTGGCCTAGGGTGTCCGGATGCTCGTTCGCCTCCGCCGCTGGCCCATCGAGCAAGTTCCTGTGGCTAACTAAAAAAATGCCACAACGAGGGGAAAGAAACCATTTACAACACATGCGTCACTGTTAGCCGCTCTGGCCTAGGGTGCCCGCATGCCCGATCGCCTCCGGCGCTGGCCCATCGAGCAAGCTGCCGTGACAAACTAGAAAAATGCCAAAACAAGGCGAAAGAAACCATTCACTACCCATGCGTCACTGTTAGCCGCTCTGGCCTAGGGTGCCCGGATTCCCTATCGCCTCCGGCGCTGGCCCATCGAGCAAGCTGCAGTGGCGAAATAGAAAAATGACAAAACGAGGCGAAAGAAACCATTTAAAACACATCCGTCACTGTTAGCCGCTCTGGCCAAGGGTGCACGGATGCCCAATCGCCTCCAGCGCTGGCCCATCGAGCAAGCTGCTACGGCTCACTAGAAAAATTCCAAAACGAGGCGAAGGAAACCATTTACAACACATGCGTCAGTGTAAGCCGCTCTGGCCTAGGGTGCCCCGAAGCCCGCCCATCTCCGGCGCTGGCCCATCGAGCAAGCTGCCGTGGCGTACTAGAAAAGTGAAACAACGAGGGGAAAGAAACCATTTACAATACATGCGTCACTGTTAGTCGCTCTGGCCTAGGGTGTCCGGATGCTCGTTCGCCTCCGCCGCTGGCCCATCGAGCAAGTTGCTGTGGCTAACTAAAAAAATGCCACAAAGAGGGGAAAGAATCCATTTATAACACATGCGTCACTGTTAGCCGCTCTGGCCTAGGGTGCCCGCATGCCCGATCGCCTCCGACGCTGTCCCATCGAGCAAGCTGCCGTGACTAACTAGAAAAATGCCAAAACGAGGCGAAAGAAACCATTTACAACACATGCGTCACTGCTAGCCGCTCTGGCCTAAGGTGCCCGGATACCCGATCGCCTCCGGCGCTGGCCCATCGAGCAAGCTGCCGTGGCGAAATAGAAAAATGTCAAAACAAGGCGAAAGAAATCATTTAAAACACATGCGGCACTGTTAGCCGCTCTGGCCAAGGGTGCCCGGATGCCCGATCGCCTCCGGCGCTGGCCCGTCGAGCAAGCTGCGGTAGCTAACAAGAAAAATGCCACAACGAGGGGAAAGAAACCATTTACAACACATGCGTCACTGTCAGCCGTTCTGGCCTAGGGAGCCCAGATACCCGCCCGCCTCCGGAGCTGGCCCATCCAGCAAGTTGCCGTGGCGAACTAGAAAAATGCCAAAACAAGGCGAAAGAAACCATTCACAACACATGCGTCACTGTTAGCCGCTCTGGCCTAGGGTGCACGGATGCCCGCTCGCCTCCGGCGCTGGCCCACCGAGCAAGCTGCAGTGGCGAAATAGAAAAATGCCAAAACGACGCGAAAGAAAGCATTTACAACACATGCGTCACTCTTAGCCGCTCTGGCCTAAGGTGCCCGGATACCCGATCGCCCCCGACGCTGGCCCATCAAGCAAGCTGCCGTGGCCTAACAAGAAAAATGGAACAACGAGGGGAAAGAAACCATTTACAACACATGCGTCACTGTTAGCCGCTCTGGATTTGGGTGCCCGGATGCCCGATCGCCTCCGGCGCTGGCCCATCGAGCAAGCTGCCGTGGCTAACTAGAAATATGCCACAACAAGGGGAAAGAAAATATTTAAAACACATGCGTCACTGTTAGCCGCTCTGGCCAAGGGTGCCCGGATGCCCGATCGCCTCCGGCGCTGGCCCGTCGAGCAAGCTGCTGTAGCTAACAAGTAAAATGCCACAACGAGGGGAAAGAAACCATTTACAACACATGCGTCACTGTCAGCCGCTCTGGCCTAGGGAGCCCAGATACCCGCTCGCCTCCGGCGCTCGCCCATCGAGCAAGCTGCCGTGGCTAACTAGAAAAATGCCAAAACGAGGCGAAAGAAACCATTTACAACACATGCGTCACTGTTAGCCACTCTGGCCTAGAGTGTCCGGATGCCCGCTCGCCTCCGGCGCTGTCCCATCGAGCAATCTGCCGTGGCTAACTAGAAAAATGCCAAAACGAGGCGAAAGAAACCATTTACAACACATGCGTCACTGTTAGCCACTCTGGCCTAGAGTGCCCGGATGCCCGCTCGCCTCCGGGGCTGTCCCATCGAGCAAGCTGCCGTGGCGTACTAGAAAAGTGAAACAACGAGGGGAAAGAAACCATTCACAATACATGCGTCACTGTTAGTCGCTCTGGCCTAGGGTGTCCGGATGCTCGTTCGCCTCCGCCGCTGGCCCATCGAGCAAGCTGCTGTTGCTAACTAGAAAAATGCCAAAACGAGGCGAAGGAAACCATTTACAACACATGCGTCACTGTTAGCCGCTCTGGCCTAGAACGCCCGGATGCCTACTCGCCTCTGGCGCTGGCCCATCAAGCAAGCTGCCATGGCTAACTAGAAAAATGCCACAGCAGGGGGAAAGAAACCATTTACAACACATGCGTCACTGTTAGCCGCTCTGGCCTAGGGTGCCCGGATGCTCGATCGCCTCCGAGACTGGGCCATCGAGCAAGTTGCCGTGGCTAACCAGAACAATGCCACAACGAGGGGAAAGAAATCATTTAAAACACATGCGTCACTGTTAGGCGCTCTCGCCTAGGGCGACCGGATGCCCGATCGCCTCCGGCGCTGGCTCATTGAGCAACAAGGCGGAAATTTGGGCGAGTTGGCAAGTGTTCATTTTCGCTCTCATCGCAACACGAACGGGACACAAGACGAAGGATTAGCACAAACAGGCGCTGTTTGTGCAAGTCCTTCGTCATGTGTCCCGCTCACTGAGCAATCTGCCGTGCTAGAAAAGTCCCACTACGAGAGGAAACAAACCATTTACAACACATGCGTCATTGTTAGCAGCTTGCCTAGGGTGCCCGGATGCCCACTCGCCTCCAGCGCTGTCCCATCGAGCAAGCTGCCGTGTCTAACTAGAAAATATGCCACGTTGAGGGGAAAGAAATCATCTAAAACACATGCGTCACTGTTAGCCGCTCTTGATTAGGGTTCCAGGATGCCCAATCGCCTCCGGCGCTGGCCCATCAAGCAAGCTGCCGTAACGAACTATAGAAATGCCAAAACTAGGCGAAAGAAACCATTTACAACACATGCGTCACATTTAGCCGCTCTGGCCTAGGGTGCCCGGATGCCAGCTCGCCTCCGGCGCTGGCCCATCGAGCAAGCTTCCGTGGCTAACTAGAAAAATGCCACATCGAGGGGAAAGAAACCTTTTACAACACATGCGTCACTGTTAGCCGCTCTGGCCTAGGGTGCCCGAATGCGCTACCGCCTCCGATGCTGGGTCATCGAGCAAGTGGCCGTGGCTAACTAGAAAAATACCACCACGAGATGAAACAAACCAAATTCAACACATGCGTCACTGTTAGCCGCTCTGGCCAAGCGTGCCCGGATGCCCGCTCGCCTCCGCCGCTGACCCATCGAGCAAGCTGCTGTGGCTAACTAGAAAAATGCCACAACGAGGGGAAAGAAACCATTTGCAACACATGCGTCACTGTTAGCCGCTCTGGCCTAGGGTGCCCGGATGCCCGATCGCCTCCGGCGCTAGCCCATCGAGCAAGCTGCCGTGGCGAATTAGAAAAATGCCAAAACGAGGCGAAAGAAACCATTTACAACACATGCGTCACTGTAAGCCGCTCTGGCCTAGGGTGCCCGGATGCCCGCTCGCCTCCGGCGCTGGCCCATCGAGCAAGCTGCCGTGGCTAACTAGAAAAATGCCACATTGAGGAGAAAGAAATCATTTAAAACACATGCGTGAATGTTAGCCGCTGTGGCCTAGGGTGCCCGGATGCGCGCTCGCCTCCGACGCTGTCCCATCGAGCAAGCTGCCGTGACTAACTAGAAAAATGCCAAAACGAGGCGAAAGAAACCATTTACAACACATGCGTCACTGCTAGCCGCTCTGGCCTAAGGTGCCCGGATACCCGATCGCCTCCGGCGCTGGCCCATCGAGCAAGCTGCCGTGGCTAACTAGAAATATGCCACAACAAGGGGAAAGAAAATATTTAAAACACATGCGTCACTGTTAGCCGCTCTGGCCAAGGGTGCCCGGATGCCCGATCGCCTCCGGCGCTGGCCCGTCGAGCAAGCTGCTGTAGCTAACAAGTAAAATGCCACAACGAGGGGAAAGAAACCATTTACAACACATGCGTCACTGTCAGCCGCTCTGGCCTAGGGAGCCCAGATACCCGCTCGCCTCCGGCGCTCGCCCATCGAGCAAGCTGCCGTGGCTAACTAGAAAAATGCCAAAACGAGGCGAAAGAAACCATTTACAACACATGCGTCACTGTTAGCCACTCTGGCCTAGAGTGTCCGGATGCCCGTTCGCCTCCGGCGCTGTCCCATCGAGCAATCTGCCGTGGCTAACTAGAAAAATGCCAAAACGAGGCGAAAGAAACCATTTACAACACATGCGTCACTGTTAGCCACTCTGGCCTAGAGTGCCTGGATGCCCGCTCGCCTCCGGCGCTGTCCCATCGAGCAAGCTGCCGTGGCGTACTAGAAAAGTGAAACAACGAGGGGAAAGAAACCATTCACAATACATGCGTCACTGTTAGTCGCTCTGGCCTAGGGTGTCCGGATGCTCGTTCGCCTCCGCCGCTGGCCCATCGAGCAAGTTGCTGTGGCTAACTAAAAAAATGCCACAACGAGGGGAAAGAAACCATTTACAACACATGCGTCAATGTTAGCCGCTCTGGCCTAGGGTGCCCGCATGCCCGATCGCCTCCGGCGTTGGCCCATCAAGCAAGCTGCAGTGGCGGAGTAGAAAAATGCCAGAACGAAGCGAAAGAAACCATTTACAACCCATGCGTCACTGTTAGCCGCTCTGGCGTAGTGTGCCCGGATGCTCGCTCGCCTCCGGCGCTGGCCCATCGAGCAAGCTGCTCTGGCTAACTAGAAAAATGCCAAAACGAGGCGAAGGAAACCATTTACAACATATGCGTCCCTGTTAGCCGCTCTGGCCTAGGCTGCCCGGATACCCGATCGCCTCCGGCGCTGGCCCATCAAGCAAGCTGCCGTGGCCAACTAGAAAATTGCAACCACGAGGGGAAAGAAACCATTTACAACACGTGCGTCACTGATAGCCGCTCTGGCCTAGGGTGCCCGAATGCCCTACCACCTCCGGCGCTGGCCCACCGAGCAAGCTGCCGTGGCCAACTAGAAAAATTCAACAACAAGGGGAAAGAAACCATTTACAACACATGCGTCACTGTTAGCCGCTCTGGCCTAGGGTGCCCGCATGCCCGATCGCCTCCGGCGCTGGCCCATCGAGCAAGCTGCCGTGGCTAACTAGAAAAATGCCAAAACGAGGCGAAAGAAACCATTTACAACACATGCGACACTGTTAGCCACTCTGGCCTAGAGTGCCCGGATGCCCGCTCGCCTCAGGCGCTGTCCCATCGAGCAAGCTGCCGTGGCTAACTAGAAAAATGACGCAACGAGTGGAAAGAAACCATTTACAACACATGCGTCACTCTTAGCCTCTTTGGCCTAGGGTGCCCGGATGCCCGATCGCCTCCGGCGCTGGCCCATCCAGCAAGCTGCCGTGACGAACTAGAAAAATGCCAAAACAAGGCGAAAGAAACCATTCACTACCCATGCGTCACTGTTAGCCGCTCTGGCCTAGGGTGCCCGGATTCTCTACCGCCTCCGGCGCTGGCCCATCGAGCAAGCTGCAGTGGCGAAATAGAAAAATGACAAAACGAGGCGAAAGAAACCATTTAAAACACATCCGTCACTGTTAGCCGCTCTGGCCAAGGGTGCACGGATGCCCAATCGCCTCCAGCGCTGGCCCATCGAGCAAGCTGCTACGGCTCACTAGAAAAATTCCAAAACGAGGCGAAGGAAACCATTTACAACACATGCGTCAGTGTAAGCCGCTCTGGCCTAGGGTGCCCCGAAGCCCGCCCATCTCCGGCGCTGGCCCATCGAGCAAGCTGCCGTGGCGTACTAGAAAAGTGAAACAACGAGGGGAAAGAAACCATTTACAATACATGCGTCACTGTTAGTCGCTCTGGCCTAGGGTGTCCGGATGCTCGTTCGCCTCCGCCGCTGGCCCATCGAGCAAGTTGCTGTGGCTAACTAAAAAAATGCCACAAAGAGGGGAAAGAATCCATTTATAACACATGCGTCACTGTTAGCCGCTCTGGCCTAGGGTGCCCGCATGCCCGATCGCCTCCGGCGTTGGCCCATCAAGCAAGCTGCAGTGGCGGAGTAGAAAAATGCCAAAACGAGGCGAAAGAAACCCTTTACAACACATGCGTCACTGTAAGCCGCTCTGGCCTAGGGTGCCCGGATGCCCGCTCGCCTCCGGCGCTGGCCCATCGAGCAAGCTGCCGTGGCTAACTAGAAAAATGCCACATTGAGGAGAAAGAAATCATTTAAAACACATGCGTGAATGTTAGCCGCTGTGGCCTAGGGTGCCCGGATGCGCGCTCGCCTCCGACGCTGTCCCATCGAGCAAGCTGCCGTGACTAACTAGAAAAATGCCAAAACGAGGCGAAAGAAACCATTTACAACACATGCGTCACTGCTAGCCGCTCTGGCCTAAGGTGCCCGGATACCCGATCGCCTCCGGCGCTGGCCCATCGAGCAAGCTGCCGTGGCGAAATAGAAAAATGTTAAAACAAGGCGAAAGAAATCATTTAAAACACATGCGGCACTGTTAGCCGCTCTGGCCAAGGGTGCCCGGATGCCCGATCGCCTCCGGCGCTGGCCCGTCGAGCAAGCTGCTGTAGCTAACAAGAAAAATGCCACAACGAGGGGAAAGAAACCATTTACAACACATGCGTCACTGTCAGCCGTTCTGGCCTAGGGAGCCCAGATACCCGCCCGCCTCCGGAGCTGGCCCATCCAGCAAGTTGCCGTGGCGAACTAGAAAAATGCCAAAACAAGGCGAAAGAAACCATTCACAACACATGCGTCACTGTTAGCCGCTCTGGCCTAGGGTGCACGGATGCCCGCTCGCCTCCGGCGCTGGCCCACCGAGCAAGCTGCAGTGGCGAAATAGAAAAATGCCAAAACGACGCGAAAGAAAGCATTTACAACACATGCGTCACTGTTAGCCGCTCTGGCCTAAGGTGCCCGGATACCCGATCGCCCCCGACGCTGGCCCATCAAGCAAGCTGCCGTGGCCTAACAAGAAAAATGGAACAACGAGGGGAAAGAAACCATTTACAACACATGCGTCACTGTTAGCCGCTCTGGATTTGGGTGCCCGGATGCCCGATCGCCTCCGGCGCTGGCCCATCGAGCAAGCTGCCGTGGCTAACTAGAAATATGCCACAACAAGGGGAAAGAAAATATTTAAAACCCATGCGTCACTGTTAGCCGCTCTGGCCAAGGGTGCCCGGATGCCCGATCGCCTCCGGCGCTGGCCCGTCGAGCAAGCTGCTGTAGCTAACAAGTAAAATGCCACAACGAGGGGAAAGAAACCATTTACAACACATGCGTCACTGTCAGCCGCTCTGGCCTAGGGAGCCCAGATACCCGCTCGCCTCCGGCGCTCGCCCATCGAGCAAGCTGCCGTGGCTAACTAGAAAAATGCCAAAACGAGGCGAAAGAAACCATTTACAACACATGCGTCACTGTTAGCCACTCTGGCCTAGAGTGTCCGGATGCCCGTTCGCCTCCGGCGCTGTCCCATCGAGCAATCTGCCGTGGCTAACTAGAAAAATGCCAAAACGAGGCGAAAGAAACCATTTACAACACATGCGTCACTGTTAGCCACTCTGGCCTAGAGTGCCCGGATGCCCGCTCGCCTCCGGCGCTGTCCCATCGAGCAAGCTGCCGTGGCGTACTAGAAAAGTGAAACAACGAGGGGAAAGAAACCATTCACAATACATGCGTCACTGTTAGTCGCTCTGGCCTAGGGTGTCCGGATGCTCGTTCGCCTCCGCCGCTGGCCCATCGAGCAAGTTGCTGTGGCTAACTAAAAAAATGCCACAACGAGGGGAAAGAAACCATTTACAACACATGCGTCAATGTTAGCCGCTCTGGCCTAGGGTGCCCGCATGCCCGATCGCCTCCGGCGTTGGCCCATCAAGCAAGCTGCAGTGGCGGAGTAGAAAAATGCCAGAACGAAGCGAAGGAAACCATTTACAACATATGCGTCCCTGTTAGCCGCTCTGGCCTAGGCTGCCCGGATACCCGATCGCCTCCGGCGCTGGCCCATCAAGCAAGCTGCCGTGGCCAACTAGAAAATTGCAACCACGAGGGGAAAGAAACCATTTACAACACGTGCGTCACTGATAGCCGCTCTGGCCTAGGGTGCCCGAATGCCCTACCACCTCCGGCGCTGGCCCACCGAGCAAGCTGCCGTGGCCAACTAGAAAAATTCAACAACAAGGGGAAAGAAACCATTTACAACACTTGCGTCACTGTTAGCCGCTCTGGCCTAGTGTGCCCGGATGCCCGCTCGCCTCCGGCGCTGGCCCATCGAGCAAGCTGCTGTTGCTAACTAGAAAAATGCCAAAACGAGGCGAAGGAAACCATTTACAACACATGCGTCACTGTTAGCCGCTCTGGCCTAGAACGCCCGGATGCCTACTCGCCTCTGGCGCTGGCCCATCAAGCAAGCTGCCATGGCTAACTAGAAAAATGCCACAACAGGGGGAAAGAAACCATTTACAACACATGCGTCACTGTTAGCCGCTCTGGCCTAGGGTGCCCGGATGCTCGATCGCCTCCGAGACTGGGCCATCGAGCAAGTTGCCGTGGCTAACCAGAACAATGCCACAACGAGGGGAAAGAAATCATTTAAAACACATGCGTCACTGTTAGGCGCTCTCGCCTAGGGCGACCGGATGCCCGATCGCCTCCGGCGCTGGCTCATTGAGCAACAAGCCGGAAATTTGGGCGAGTTGGCAAGTGTTCATTTTCGCTCTCATCGCAACACGAACGGGACACAGGACGAAGGATTAGCACAAACAGGCGCTGTTTGTGCAAGTCCTTCGTCATGTGTCCCGCTCACTGAGCAATCTGCCGTGCTAGAAAAGTCCCACTACGAGAGGAAACAAACCATTTACAACACATGCGTCATTGTTAGCAGCTTGCCTAGGGTGCCCGGATGCCCACTTGCCTCCAGCGCTGTCCCATCGAGCAAGCTGCCGTGTCTAACTAGAAAATATGCCACGTTGAGGGGAAAGAAATCATCTAAAACACATGCGTCACTGTTAGCCGCTCTTGATTAGGGTTCCAGGATGCCCAATCGCCTCCGGCGCTGGCCCATCAAGCAAGCTGCCGTAACGAACTATAGAAATGCCAAAACTAGGCGAAAGAAACCATTTACAACACATGCGTCACATTTAGCCGCTCTGGCCTAGGGTGCCCGGATGCCAGCTCGCCTCCGGCGCTGGCCCATCGAGCAAGCTTCCGTGGCTAACTAGAAAAATGCCACATCGAGGGGAAAGAAACCTTTTACAACACATGCGTCACTGTTAGCCGCTCTGGCCTAGGGTGCCCGAATGCGCTACCGCCTCCGATGCTGGGTCATCGAGCAAGTGGCCGTGGCTAACTAGAAAAATACCACCACGAGATGAAACAAACCAATTTCAACACATGCGTCACTGTTAGCCGCTCTGGCCAAGCGTGCCCGGATGCCCGCTCGCCTCCGCCGCTGACCCATCGAGCAAGCTGCTGTGGCTAACTAGAAAAATGCCACAACGAGGGGAAAGAAACCATTTGCAACACATGCGTCACTGTTAGCCGCTCTGGCCTAGGGTGCCCGGATGCCCGATCGCCTCCGGCGCTAGCCCATCGAGCAAGCTGCCGTGGCGAATTAGAAAAATGCCAAAACGAGGCGAAAGAAACCATTTACAACACATGCGTCACTGTAAGCCGCTCTGGCCTAGGGTGCCCGGATGCCCACTCGCCTCCGGCGCTGGCCCATCGAGCAAGCTGCCGTGGCTAACTAGAAAAATGCCACATTGAGGAGAAAGTAATCATTTAAAACACATGCGTCACTGTTAGCCGCTCTGGCCTAGGGTGCCCGGATGCGCGCTCGCCTCCGGCGCTGTCCCATCGAGCAAGCTGCCGTGGCTAACTAGAAAAATGCCAAAACGAGGCGAAAGAAACCATTCACAACACATGCGTCACTGTTAGCCGCTCTGGCCTAGGGTGCCCGGATGCCCGATCGCCTCCGGCGCTGGCCCATCGAGCAAGGTGCCGTGGCTAACTAGAAAACTGCCACAACGAGGGGAAAGAAACCATTTACAACACATGCGTCACTGTCAGCAGCTCTGGCCTAGGGTGCCCCGAAGCCCGCCCGTCTCCGGCGCTGGCGCATCGAGCAAGCTGCCGTGGCGTACTAGAAAAGTGAAACAACGAGGGGAAAGAAACCATTTACAATACATGCGTCACTGTTAGTCGCTCTGGCCTAGGGTGTCCGGATGCTCGTTCGCCTCCGCCGCTGGCCCATCGAGCAAGTTCCTGTGGCTAACTAAAAAAATGTCACAACGAGGGGAAAGAAACCATTTACAACACATGCGTCACTGTTAGCCGCTCTGGCCTAGGGTGCCCGCATGCCCGATCGCCTCCGGCGCTGGCCCATCGAGCAAGCTGCCGTGGCTAACTAGAAAAATGCCAAAACGAGGCGAAAGAAACCATTTACAACACATGCGACACTGTTAGCCACTCTGGCCTAGAGTGCCCGGATGCCCGCTCGCCTCCGGCGCTGTCCCATCGAGCAAGCTGCCGTGGCTAACTAGAAAAATGACGCAACGAGTGGAAAGAAACCATTTACAACACATGCGTCACTCTTAGCGTCTTTGGCCTAGGGTGCCCGGATGCCCGATCGCCTCCGGCGCTGGCCCATCCAGCAAGCTGCCGTGACGAACTAGAAAAATGCCAAAACAAGGCGAAAGAAACCATTCACTACCCATGCGTCACTGTTAGCCGCTCTGGCCTAGGGTGCCCGGATTCCCTATCGCCTCCGGCGCTGGCCCATCGAGCAAGCTGCAGTGGCGAAATAGAAAAATGACAAAACGAGGCGAAAGAAACCATTTAAAACACATCCGTCACTGTTAGCCGCTCTGGCCAAGGGTGCACGGATGCCCAATCGCCTCCAGCGCTGGCCCATCGAGCAAGCTGCTACGGCTCACTAGAAAAATTCCAAAACGAGGCGAAGGAAACCATTTACAACACATGCGTCAGTGTAAGCCGCTCTGGCCTAGGGTGCCCCGAAGCCCGCCCATCTCCGGCGCTGGCCCATCGAGCAAGCTGCCGTGGCGTACTAGAAAAGTGAAACAACGAGGGGAAAGAAACCATTTACAATACATGCGTCACTGTTAGTCGCTCTGGCCTAGGGTGTCCGGATGCTCGTACGCCTCCGCCGCTGGCCCATCGAGCAAGTTGCTGTGGCTAACTAAAAAAATGCCACAAAGAGGGGAAAGAATCCATTTATAACACATGCGTCACTGTTAGCCGCTCTGGCCTAGGGTGCCCGCATGCCCGATCGCCTCCGGCGTTGGCCCATCAAGCAAGCTGCAGTGGCGGAGTAGAAAAATGCCAAAACGAGGCGAAAGAAACCCTTTACAACACATGCGTCACTGTAAGCCGCTCTGGCCTAGGGTGCCCGGATGCCCGCTCGCCTCCGGCGCTGGCCCATCGAGCAAGCTGCCGTGGCTAACTAGAAAAATGCCACATTGAGGAGAAAGAAATCATTTAAAACACATGCGTGAATGTTAGCCGCTGTGGCCTAGGGTGCCCGGATGCGCGCTCGCCTCCGACGCTGTCCCATCGAGCAAGCTGCCGTGACTAACTAGAAAAATGCCAAAACGAGGCGAAAGAAACCATTTACAACACATGCGTCACTGCTAGCCGCTCTGGCCTAAGGTGCCCGGATACCCGATCGCCTCCGGCGCTGGCCCATCGAGCAAGCTGCCGTGGCGAAATAGAAAAATGTCAAAACAAGGCGAAAGAAATCATTTAAAACACATGCGGCACTGTTAGCCGCTCTGGCCAAGGGTGCCCGGATGCCCGATCGCCTCCGGCGCTGGCCCGTCGAGCAAGCTGCTGTAGCTAACAAGAAAAATGCCACAACGAGGGGAAAGAAACCATTTACAACACATGCGTCACTGTCAGCCGTTCTGGCCTAGGGAGCCCAGATACCCGCCCGCCTCCGGAGCTGGCCCATCCAGCAAGTTGCCGTGGCGAACTAGAAAAATGCCAAAACAAGGCGAAAGAAACCATTCACAACACATGCGTCACTGTTAGCCGCTCTGGCCTAGGGTGCACGGATGCCCGCTCGCCTCCGGCGCTGGCCCATCGAGCAAGCTGCAGTGGCGAAATAGAAAAATGCCAAAACGACGCGAAAGAAACCATTTACAACACATGCGTCACTGTTAGCCGCTCTGGCCTAAGGTGCCCGGATACCCGATCGCCCCCGACGCTGGCCCATCAAGCAAGCTGCCGTGGCCTAACAAGAAAAATAGAACAACGAGGGGAAAGAAACCATTTACAACACATGCGTCACTGTTAGCCGCTCTGGATTTGGGTGCCCGGATGCCCGATCGCCTCCGGCGCTGGCCCATCGAGCAAGCTGCCGTGGCTAACTAGAAATATGCCACAACAAGGGGAAAGAAAATATTTAAAACACATGCGTCACTGTTAGCCGCTCTGGCCAAGGGTGCCCGGATGCCCGATCGCCTCCGGCGCTGGCCCGTCGAGCAAGCTGCTGTAGCTAACAAGTAAAATGCCACAACGAGGGGAAAGAAACCATTTACAACACATGCGTCACTGTCAGCCGCTCTGGCCTAGGGAGCCCAGATACCCGCTCGCCTCCGGCGCTCGCCCATCGAGCAAGCTACCGTGGCTAACTAGAAAAATGCCAAAACGAGGCGAAAGAAACCATTTACAACACATGCGTCACTGTTAGCCACTCTGGCCTAGAGTGCCCGGATGCCCGCTCGCCTCCGGCGGTGTCCCATCGAGCAATCTGCCGTGGCTAACTAGAAAAATGCCAAAACGAGGCGAAAGAAACCATTTACAACACATGCGTCACTGTTAGCCACTCTGGCCTAGAGTGCCCGGATGCCCGCTCGCCTCCGGCGCTTTCCCATCGAGCAAGCTGCCGTGGCGTACTAGAAAAGTGAAACAACGAGGGGAAAGAAACCATTCACAATACATGCGTCACTGTTAGTCGCTCTGGCCTAGGGTGTCCGGATGCTCGTTCGCCTCCGCCGCTGGCCCATCGAGCAAGTTGCTGTGGCTAACTAAAAAAATGCCACAACGAGGGGAAAGAAACCATTTACAACACATGCGTCAATGTTAGCCGCTCTGGCCTAGGGTGCCCGCATGCCCGATCGCCTCCGGCGTTGGCCCATCAAGCAAGCTGCAGTGGCGGAGTAGAAAAATGCCAGAACGAAGCGAAAGAAACCATTTACAACCCATGCGTCACTGTTAGCCGCTCTGGCGTAGTGTGCCCGGATGCTCGCTCGCCTCCGGCGCTGGCCCATCGAGCAAGCTGCTCTGGCTAACTAGAAAAATGCCTAAACGAGGCGAAGGAAACCATTTACAACATATGCGTCCCTGTTAGCCGCTCTGGCCTAGGCTGCCCGGATACCCGATCGCCTCCGGCGCTGGCCCATCAAGCAAGCTGCCGTGGCCAACTAGAAAATTGCAACAACGAGGGGAAAGAAACCATTTACAACACGTGCGTCACTGATAGCCGCTCTGGCCTAGGGTGCCCGAATGCCCTACCACCTCCGGCGCTGGCCCACCGAGCAAGCTGCCGTGGCCAACTAGAAAAATTCAACAACAAGGGGAAAGAAACCATTTACAACACTTGCGTCACTGTTAGCCGCTCTGGCCTAGTGTGCCCGGATGCCCGCTCGCCTCCGGCGCTGGCCCATCGAGCAAGCTGCTGTTGCTAACTAGAAAAATGCCAAAACGAGGCGAAGGAAACCATTTACAACACATGCGTCACTGTTAGCCGCTCTGGCCTAGAACGCCCGGATGCCTACTCGCCTCTGGCGCTGGCCCATCAAGCAAGCTGCCATGGCTAACTAGAAAAATGCCACAACAGGGGGAAAGAAACCATTTACAACACATGCGTCACTGTTAGCCGCTCTGGCCTAGGGTGCCCGGATGCTCGATCGCCTCCGAGACTGGGCCATCGAGCAAGTTGCCGTGGCTAACCAGAACAATGCCACAACGAGGGGAAAGAAATCATTTAAAACACATGTGTCACTGTTAGGCGCTCTCGCCTAGGGCGACCGGATGCCCGATCGCCTCCGGCGCTGGCTCATTGAGCAACAAGGCGGAAATTTGGGCGAGTTGGCAAGTGTTCATTTTCGCTCTCATCGCAACACGAACGGGACACAAGACGAAGGATTAGCACAAACAGGCGCTGTTTGTGCAAGTCCTTCGTCATGTGTCCCGCTCACTGAGCAATCTGCCGTGCTAGAAAAGTCCCACTACGAGAGGAAACAAACCATTTACAACACATGCGTCATTGTTAGCAGCTTTCCTAGGTTGCCCGGATGCCCACTCGCCTCCAGCGCTGTCCCATCGAGCAAGCGGCCGTGGCTAACTAGAAAATATGCCACGTTGAGGGGAAGAAATCATCTAAAACACATGCGTCACTGTTAGCCGCTCTTGATTAGGGTGCCAGGATGCCCAATCGCCTCCGGCGCTGGCCCATCAAGCAAGCTGCCGTAACGAACTATAGAAATGCCAAAACTAGGCGAAAGAAACCATTTACAACACATGCGTCACATTTAGCCGCTCTGGCATAGGGTGCCCGGATGCCAGCTCGCCTCCGGCGCTGGCCCATCGAGCAAGCTCCCGTGGCTAACTAGAAAAATGCCACATCGAGGGGAAAGAAACCTTTTACAACACATGCGTCACTGTTAGCCGCTCTGGCCTAGGGCGCCCGAATGCGCTACCGCCTCCGATGCTGTGTCATCGAGCAAGTGGCCGTGGCTAACTAGAAAAATACCACGACGAGATGAAACAAACCATTTACAACACATGCGTCACATTTAGCCGCTCTGGCCTAGGGTGCCCGGATGCCAGCTCGCCTCCGCCGCTGACCCATCGAGCAAGCTGCTGTGGCTAACTAGAAAAATGCCACAACGAGGGGAAAGAAACCATTTGCAACACATGCGTCACTGTTAGCCGCTCTGGCCTAGGGTGCCCGCATGCCCGATCGCCTCCGGCGTTGGCCCATCAAGCAAGCTGCCGTGGCGGAAAAGAAAAATGCCAAAACGAGGCGCAAGAAACCATTTACAACACATACGTCACTGTTAGCCGCTCTGGCCTAGGTTGCCCGGATGCCCGATCGCCTCCGGCGCTGGCCCGTCGAGCAAGCTGCTGTAGCTAACATGAAAAATGCCACAACGAGGGGAAAGAAACCATTTACAACACATGTGTCACTGTCAGCCGTTCTGGCCTAGGGAGCCCAGATACCCGCTCGCCTCCGGCGCTGGCCCATCCAGCAAGCTGCCGTGGCGAACTAGAAAAATGCCAAAACAAGGCGAAAGAAACCATTCACAACACATGCGTCACTGTTAGCCACTCTGGCCTAGGGTGCACGGATGCCCGCTCGCCTCCGGCGCTGGCCCATCGAGCAAGCTGCAGTGGCGAAATAGAAAAATGCCAAAACGACGCGAAAGAAACCATTTACAACACATGCGTCACTGTTAGCCGCTCTGGCCTAGGGTGCCCGCATGCCCGATCGCCTCCGGCGTTGGCCCATCAAGCAAGATGCCGTGGCGAACTAGAAAAATGCCAAAACAAGGCGAATGAAAGCATTCACAACACGTGCGTCACTGTTAGCCGCTCTGGCCTAGGGTGCCCGGATGCCCGATCGCCTCCGGCGCTGGCCCATCGAGCAAGCTGCCGTGGCTAACTAGAAAAATGCCAAAACGAGGCGAAAGAAACCATTTACAACACATGCGGCACTGTTAGCCACTCTGGCCTAGAGTGCCCGGATGCCCGCTCGCCTCCGGCGCTGTCCCATCGAGCAAGCTGCCGTGGCTAACTAGAAAAATGACGCAACGAGTGGAAAGAAACCATTTACAACACATGCGTCACTCTTAGCCTCTTTGGCCTAGGGTGCCCGGAAGCCTGATCGCCTCCGGCGCTGGCCCATCCAGCAAGCTGCCGTGGCGAACTAGAAAAATGCCAAAACAAGGCGAAAGAAACCATTTAAAACACATCCGTCACTGTTAGCCGCTCTGGCCAAGGGTGCCCGGATGCCCAATCGCCTCCAGCGCTGGCCCATCGAGCAAGTTGCTACGGCTCACTAGAAAAATGCCACAACGAGGGGAAAGAAACCATTTACAACACATGCGTCACTGTTAGCCGCTCTGGATTAGGGTGCCCGGATGCCCGATCGCCTCCGGCGCTGGCCCATCGAGCAAGCTGCCGTGGCTAACTAGATATATGCCACAACAAGGGGAAGAAAATATTTACAACACATGAGTCACTGTTTGCCGCTCTGGCCTATTGTGCCCGGATGTCCTCTCGCCTCCGGCGCTGGCCCATCGAGCAAGCTGCTGTGGCTAACTAGAAAAATGCCAAAACGAGGCGAAGGAAACCATTTACAACACATGCGTCACTGTAAGCCGCTCTGGCCTATGGTGCCCGGATGCGCGCTCGCCTCCGGCGCTGTCCCATCGAGCAAGCTGCCGTGGCTAACTAGAAAAATGCCAAAACGAGGCGAAAGAAACCATTTACAACACATGCGTCACTGCTAGCCGCTCTGGCCTAAGGTGCCCGGATACCCACTCGCCTCCGGCGCTGGCCCATCGAGCAAGCTGCCGTGGCTAACTAGAAAAATGCCACATTGAGGAGAAAGTAATCATTTAAAACACATGCGTCACTGTTAGCCGCTCTGGCCTAGGGTGCCCGGATGCGCGCTCGCCTCCGGCGCTGTCCCATCGAGCAAGCTGCCGTGGCTAACAAGAAAAATGCCACAACGAGGGGAAAGAAACCATTTACAACACATGTGTCACTGTCAGCCGTTCTGGCCTAGGGAGCCCAGATACCCGCTCGCCTCCGGCGCTGGCCCATCCAGCAAGCTGCCATGGCGAACTAGAAAAATGCCAAAACAAGGCGAAAGAAACCATTCACAACACATGCGTCACTGTTAGCCACTCTGGCCTAGGGTGCACGGATGCCCGCTCGCCTCCGGCGCTGGCCCATCGAGCAAGCTGCAGTGGCGAAATAGAAAAATGCCAAAACGACGCGAAAGAAACCATTTACAACACATGCGTCACTGTTAGCCGCTCTGGCCTAAGGTGCCCGGATACCCGATCGCCCCCGGCGCTGGCCCATCAAGCAAGCTGCCGTGGCTAACTAGAAAACTGCTACAACGAGGGGAAAGAAACCATTTACAACACATGCGTCACTGTCAGCAGCTCTGGCCTAGGGTGCCCCGAAGCCCGCCCGTCTCCGGCGCTGGCGCATCGAGCAAGCTGCCGTGGCGTACTAGAAAAGTGAAACAACGAGGGGAAAGAAACCATTTACAATACATGCGTCACTGTTAGTCGCTCTGGCCTAGGGTGTCCGGATGCTCGTTCGCCTCCGCCGCTGGCCCATCGAGCAAGTTGCAGTGGCTAACTAAAAAAATGCCACAACGAGGGGAAAGAAACCATTTACAACACATGCGTCACTGTTCGCCGCTCTGGCCTAGGGTGCCCGCATGCCCGATCGCCTCCGGCGTTGGCCCATCAAGCAAGCTGCCGTGGCGAACTAGAAAAATGCCAAAACAAGGCGAATGAAACCATTCACAACACATGCGTCACTGTTAGCCGCTCTGGCCTAGGGTGCCCGGATGCCCGATCGCCTCCGGCGCTGGCCCATCGAGCAAGCTGCCGTGGCTAACTAGAAAAATGCCAAAACGAGGCGAAAGAAACCATTTACAACACATGCGACACTGTTAGCCACTCTGGCCTAGAGTGCCCGGATGCCCGCTCTCCTCCGGCGCTGGCCCATCGAGCAAGCTGCAGTGGCGAAATAGAAAAATGACAAAACGAGGCGAAAGAAACCATTTAAAACACATCCGTCACTGTTAGCCGCTCTGGCCAAGGGTGCCCGGATGCCCAATCGCCTCCAGCGCTGGCCCATCGAGCAAGCTGCTACGGCTCACTAGAAAAATTCCAAAACGAGGCGAAGGAAACCATTTACAACACATGCGTCAGTGTAAGCCGCTCTGGCCTAGGGTGCCCCGAAGCCCGCCCGTCTCCGGAGCTGGCCCATCGAGCAAGCTGCCGTGGCGCACTAGAAAAGTGAAACAACGAGGGGAAGAAACCATTTACAATACATGCGTCACTGTTAGTCGCTCTGGCCTAGGGTGTCCGGATGCTCGTTCGCCTCCGCCGCTGGCCCATCGAGCAAGTTGCTGTGGCTAACTAAAAAAATGCCACAACGAGGGGAAAGAATCCATTTACAACACATGCGTCACTGTTAGCCGCTCTGGCCTAGGGTGCCCGCATGCCCGATCGCCTCCGGCGTTGGCCCATCAAGCAAGCTGCAGTGGCGGAGTAGAAAAATGCCAGAACGAGGCGAAAGAAACCATTTACAACACATGCGTCACTGTTAGCCGCTCTGGCGTAGTGTGCCCGGGTGCTCGCTCGCCTCCGGCGCCGGCCCATCGAGCATGCTGCTGTGGCTAACTAGAAAAATGCCAAAACGAGGCGAAGGAAACCATTTACAACACATGCGTCACTGTAAGCCGCTCTGGCCTAGGGTGCCCGGATGTCCGCTCGCCTCCGGCGCTGGCCCATCGAGCAAGCTGCCGTGGCGAATTAGAAAAATGCCAAAACGAGGCGAAAGAAACCCTTTACAACACATGCGTCACTGTAAGCCGCTCTGGCCTAGGGTGCCCGGATGCCCGCTCGCCTCCGGCGCTGGCCCATCGAGCAAGCTGCCGTGGCGAATTAGAAAAATGCCAAAACGAGGCGAAAGAAACCCTTTACAACACATGCGTCACTGTAAGCCGCTCTGGCCTAGGGTGCCCGGATGCCCGGTCGCCTCCGGCGCTGTCCCATCGAGCAAGCTGCCGTGACTAACTAGAAAAATGCCAAAACGAGGCGAAAGAAACCATTTACAACACATGCGTCACTGCTAGCCGCTCTGGCCTAAGGTGCCCGGATACCCGATCGCCTCCGGCGCTGGCCCATCGAGCAAGCTGCCGTGGCGAAATAGAAAAATGTCAAAACAAGGCGAAATAAATCATTTAAAACACATGCGGCACTGTTAGCCGCTCTGGCCAAGCGTGCCCGGATGCCCGATCGCCTCCGGCGCTGGCCCGTCGAGCAAGCTGCTGTAGCTGACAAGAAAAATGCCACAACGAGGGGAAATAAACCATTTACAACACATGCGTCACTGTCAGCCGTTCTGGCCTAGGGAGCCCAGATACCCGCCCGCCTCCGGCGCTGGCCCATCCAGCAAGCTGCCGTGGCGAACTAGAAAAATGCCAAAACAAGGCGAAAGAAACCATTCACAACACATGCGTCACTGTTAGCCGCTCTGGCCTAGGGTGCACGGATGCCCGCTCGCCTCCGGCGCTGGCCCATCGAGCAAGCTGCAGTGGCGAAATAGAAAAATGCCAAAACGACGCGAAAGAAACCATTTACAACACATGCGTCACTGTTAGCCGCTCTGGCCTAAGGTGCCCGGATACCCGATCGCCCCCGGCGCTGGCCCATCAAGCAAGCTGCCGTAGCCTAACAAGAAAAATTGAACAACAAGGGGAAAGAAACCATTTACAACACATGCGTCACTGTTAGCCGCTCTGGATTTGGGTGGCCGGATGCCCGATCGCCTCCGGCGCTGGCCCATCGAGCAAGCTGCCGTGGCTAACTAGAAATATGCCACGGAAAGAAAATATTTAAAACACATGCGTCACTGTTAGCCGCTCTGGCCAAGGGTGCCCGGATGCCCGATCGCCTCCGGCGCTGGCCCGTCGAGCAAGCTGCTGTAGCTAACAAGTAAAATGCCACAACGAGGGGAAAGAAACCATTTACAACACATGCGTCACTGTCAGCCGCTCTGGCCTAGGGAGCCCAGATACCCGCTCGCCTCCGGCGCTGGCCCATCGAGCAAGCTGCCGTGGCTAACTAGAAAAATGCCAAAACGAGGCGAAAGAAACCATTTACAACACATGCGTCACTGTTAGCCACTCTGGCCTAGAGTGCCCGGATGCCCGCTCGCCTCCGGCGCTTTCCCATCGAGCAATCTGCCGTGGCTAACTAGAAAAATGCCACAACGAGGGGAAAGAAACCATTTACAACACATGCGTCACATTTAGCCGCTCTGGCCTAGGGTGCCCGGATGCCAGCTCGCCTCCGGCGCTGGCCCATCGAGCAAGCTTCCGTGGCTAACTAGAAAAATGCCACAACGAGGGGAACAAACCATTTACAACACATGCGTCACTGTTAGCCGCTCTGGCCTAGGGTGCATGAATGCTCGATCGCCTCCGACGCTGGGCCATCGAGCAATTTGCCGTGGCTAACTAGAAGAATGCCACAACGAGGTGATAGAAACCATTTACAACACATGCGTCACTGTAAGCCGCTCTGGCCTGGGGTGCCCTGATGCCCTATCGCCTCCCATACTGGGCCATCGAGCAAGTCGTCGTGGCTAACTAGAAAAATACCACAACGAGATGAAATAAACCAATTACAACACATGCGTCACTGTTAGCCGCTCTGGCCAAGCGTGCCCGGATGCCCGCTCGTCTCCGCCGCTGGCCCATCGAGCAAGCTGCCCTGGCGAAATATAAAAATGCCAAAACGAGGCAAAAGAAACCATTTACAGCACATGTGTCACTGTTAGCCGCTCTGGCCTAGGGTGCCCGGATGCCTGATCGCCTCCGGCGCTGGCCTATCCAGCAAGCTGCCGTAACGAACTATAAGAATGCCAAAACGAGGCGAAAGAAACCATTTACAACACATGCGTCACTGTTAGCCACTCCTGATTAGGGTGGCCGGATGCCCGATCGCCTCCGGCGCTGGCCCATCGAGCAAGCTGCCGTGGCTAACTAGAAAAATGCCACAACAAGGGGAAAGAAAATATTTACAACACATGCGTCACTGTTTGCCGCTCTGGCTTAGAATGCCCGGATGCACGATCGCCTCCGGCGCTAGCCCATCGAGCAAGCTGCTGTTGCTAACTAGAAAAATGCCAAAACGAGGCGAAGGAAACCATTTACAACACATGCGTCACTGTTAGTCGCTCTGGCCTAGGGTGCCCGGATGCCCGATCGCCTCCGGCGCTGGCCCATCGAGCAAGCTGCCGTGGCTAACTAGAAAAATGCCAAAACTAGGCGAAAGAAACCATTTACAACACATGCGTCACTGTTAGCCACTCTGGCCTAGAGTGCCCGGATGCCCGCTCGCCTCCGGCGCTGTCCCATCGAGCAAGCTGCCGTGGCTAACTAGAAAACTGCCACAACGAGGGGAAAGAAACCATTTAAAACACATGGGTCACTGTCAGCAGCTCTGGCCTAGGGTGCCCCGAAGCCCGCCCGTCTCCGGCGCTGGCGCATCGAGCAAGCTGCCGTGGCGTACTAGAAAAGTGAAACAACGAGGGGAAAGAAACCATTTACAATACATGCGTCACTGTTAGTCGCTCTGGCCTAGGGTGTCCGGATGCTCGTTCGCCTCCGCCGCTGGCCCATCGAGCAAGTTGCTGTGGCTAACTAAAAAATGCCACAACGAGGGGAAAGAAACCATTTACAACACATGCGTCGCATTTAGCCGCTCTGGCCTAGGGTGCCCGCATGCCCGATCGCCTCCGGCGTTGGCCCATCAAGCAAGCTGCCGTGGCGAACTAGAAAAATGCCAAAACAAGGCGAATGAAACCATTCACAACACATGCGTCACTGTTAGCCGCTCTGGCCTAGGGTGCCCGGATGCCCGATCGCCTCCGGCGCTGGCCCATCGAGCAAGCTGCCGTGGCTAACTAGAAAAATGCCAAAACGAGGCGAAAGAAACCATTTACAACACATGCGACACTGTAAGCCACTCTGGCCTAGAGTGCCCGGATGCCCGCTCGCCTCCGGCGCTGTCCCATCGAGCAAGCTGCCGTGGCTAACTAGAAAAATGACGCAACGAGTGTAAAGAAACCATTTAAAACACATGCGTCACTCTTGGCCTCTTTCGCCTAGGGTGCCCGGATGCCCGATCGCCTCCGGCGCTGGCCCATCGAGCAAGCTGCAGTGGCGAAATAGAAAAATGCCAAAACGACGCGAAGGAAACCATTTACAACACATGCGTCACTGTTAGCCGCTCTAACCTGAGGTGCCCGGATACCCGATCGCCCCCGGCACTGGCCCATCAAGCAAGCTGCCGTGGCCTAACAAGAAAAATGGAACAACGAGGGGAAAGAAACCATTTACAACACATGCGTCACTGTTAGCCGCTCTGGCCTAGGGTGCCCGAATGCCCTACCGCCTCCGGCGCTAGCCCATAAAGCAAGCTTTCGTGGCGAAATAGAAAAATGTCAATACAAGGCGAAAGAAATCATTTAAAACACATGCGTCACTGTTAGCCGCTCTGGCCAAGGGTGCCCGGATGCCCGATCGCCTCCGGCGCTGGCCCGTCGAGCAACCTGCTGTAGCTAACAAGAAAAATGCCGCAACGAGGGGAAAGAAACCATTTACAACACATGCGTCACTTTCAGCCGCTCTGGCCTAGGGAGCCCAGGTAGCCGCTCGCCTCCGGCGCTGGCCCATCCAGCAAGCTGCCCTGGCGAACTAGAAAAATGCCAAAACAAGGCGAAAGAAACCATTCACAACACATGCGTCACTGTTAGCCGCTCTGGCCTAGGGTGCACGGATGCCCGCTCGCCTCCGGCGCTGGCCCATCGAGCAAGCTGCAGTGGCGAAATAGAAAAATGCCAAAACGACGCGAAAGAAACCATTTACAACACATGCGTCACTGTTAGCCGCTCTGGCCTAGGGTGCCCGGATGCCCGCTCGCCTCCGGCGCTGGCCCATCGAGCAAGCTGCAGTGGCGAAATAGAAAAATGACAAAACGAGCGGAAAGAAACCATTTACAACACATGCGTCACTGTTAGCCGCCCTGGATTAGGGTGCCCGAATGCCCGATCGCCTCCGGCGCTGGCCCATCGAGCAAGCTGCAGTGGCGAAATAGAAAAATGACAAAACGAGGCGAAAGAAACCATTTAAAACACATCCGTCACTGTTAGCCGCTCTGGCCAAGGGTGGCCGGATGCCCAATCGCCTCCAGCGCTGGCCCATCGAGCAAGTTGCTACGGCTCACTAGAAAAATGCTACAACGAGGGGAAGAAACCATTTACAACACATGCGTCACTGTTAGCCGCTCTGGATTAGGGTGCCCGGATGCCCGATCGCCTCCGGCGCTTGCCCATCGAGCAAGCTGCCGTGGCTAACTAGATATATGCCACAACAAGGGGAAAGAAAATATTTACAACACATGAGTCACTGTTTGCCGCTCTGGCTTAGAATGCCCGGATGCCCGATCGCCTCCGGCGCTAGCCCATCGAGTAAGCTGCCGTGGCGAATTAGAAAAAAGCCAAAACGAGGCGAAAGAAACCATTTACAACACATGCGTCACTGTAAGCCGCTCTGGCCTAGGGTGCCCGGATGCCCACTCGCCTCCGGCGCTGGCCCATCGAGCAAGCTGCCGTGGCTAACTAGAAAAATGCCACATTGAGGAGAAAGTAATCCTTTAAAACACATGCGTCACTGTTAGCCGCTCTGGCCTAGGGTGCCCGGATGCGCGCTCGCCTCCGGCGCTGTCCCATCGAGCAAGCTGCCGTGGCTAATTAGAAAAATGCCAAAACGAGGCGAAAGAAACCATTTACAACACATGCGTCACTGCTGACCGCTCTGGCCTAAGGTGCCCGGATACCCGATCGCCTCCGGCGCTGGCCCATCGAGCAAGCTGCCGTGCCGAAATAGAAAAATGTCAAAACAAGGCGAAAGAAATCATTTAAAACACATGCGTCACTGTTTGCCGCTCTGGCTTAGAATGCCCGGATGCACGATCGCCTCCGGCGCTAGCCCATCGAGCAAGCTGCTGTTGCTAACTAGAAAAATGCCAAAACGAGGCGAAGGAAACCATTTACAACACATGCGTCACTGTTAGTCGCTCTGGCCTAGAGTGCCCGGATGCCCGCTCGCCTCCGGCGCTGTCCCATCGAGCAAGCTGCCGTGGCTAACTAGAAAACTGCCACAACGAGGGGAAAGAAACCATGTAAAACACATGGGTCACTGTCAGCAGCTCTGGCCTAGGGTGCCCCGAAGCCCGCCCGTCTCCGGCGCTGGCGCATCGAGCAAGCTGCCGTGGCGTACTAGAAAAGTGAAACAACGAGGGGAAAGAAACCATTTACAATACATGCGTCACTGTTAGTCGCTCTGGCCTAGGGTGTCCGGATGCTCGTTCGCCTCCGCCGCTGGCCCATCGAGCAAGTTGCTGTGGCTAACTAAAAAATGCCACAACGAGGGGAAAGAAACCATTTACAACACATGCGTCGCATTTAGCCGCTCTGGCCTAGGGTGCCCGCATGCCCGATCGCCTCCGGCGTTGGCCCATCAAGCAAGCTGCCGTGGCGAACTAGAAAAATGCCAAAACAAGGCGAATGAAACCATTCACAACACATGCGTCACTGTTAGCCGCTCTGGCCTAGGGTGCCCGGATGCCCGATCGCCTCCGGCGCTGGCCCATCGAGCAAGCTGCCGTGGCTAACTAGAAAAATGCCAAAACGAGGCGAAAGAAACCATTTACAACACATGCGTCACTGTTAGCCACTCTGGCCTAGAGTGCACGGATGCCCGCTCGCCTCCGGCGCTGTCCCATCGAGCAATCTGCCGTGGCTAACTAGAAAAATGCCACAACGAGGGGAAAGAAACCATTTACAACACATGCGTCACATTTAGCCGCTCTGGCCTAGGGTGCCCGGATGCCAGCTCGCCTCCGGCGCTGGCCCATCGAGCAAGCTTCCGTGGCTAACTAGAAAAATGCCACAACGAGGGGAACAAACCATTTACAACACATGCGTCACTGTTAGCCGCTCTGGCCTAGGGTGCCTGAATGCTCGATCGCCTCCGACGCTGGGCCATCGAGCAATTTGCCGTGGCTAACTAGAAGAATGCCACAACGAGGTGATAGAAACCATTTACAACACATGCGTCACTGTAAGCCGCTCTGGCCTGGGGTGCCCTGATGCCCTATCGCCTCCCATACTGGGCCATCGAGCAAGTCGTCGTGGCTAACTAGAAAAATACCACAACGAGATGAAATAAACCAATTACAACACATGCGTCACTGTTAGCCGCTCTGGCCAAGCGTGCCCGGATGCCCGCTCGTCTCCGCCGCTGGCCCATCGAGCAAGCTGCCCTGGCGAAATATAAAAATGCCAAAACGAGGCAAAAGAAACCATTTACAGCACATGTGTCACTGTTAGCCGCTCTGGCCTAGGGTGCCCGGATGCCTGATCGCCTCCGGCGCTGGCCTATCCAGCAAGCTGCCGTAACGAACTATAAGAATGCCAAAACGAGGCGAAAGAAACCATGTACAACACATGCGTCACTGTTAGCCACTCCTGATTAGGGTGGCCGGATGCCCGATCGCCTCCGGCGCTGGCCCATCGAGCAAGCTGCCGTGGCTAACTAGAAAAATGCCACAACAAGGTGAAAGAAAATATTTACAACACATGCGTCACTGTTTGCCGCTCTGGCTTAGAATGCCCGGATGCACGATCGCCTCCGGCGCTAGCCCATCGAGCAAGCTGCTGTTGCTAACTAGAAAAATGCCAAAACGAGGCGAAGGAAACCATTTACAACACATGCGTCACTGTTAGTCGCTCTGGCCTAGGGTGCCCGGATGCCCGATCGCCTCCGGCGCTGGCCCATCGAGCAAGCTGCCGTGGCTAACTAGAAAAATGCCAAAACTAGGCGAAAGAAACCATTTACAACACATGCGTCACTGTTAGCCACTCTGGCCTAGAGTGCCCGGATGCCCGCTCGCCTCCGGCGCTGCCCCATCGAGCAAGCTGCCGTGGCTAACTAGAAAACTGCCACAACGAGGGGAAAGAAACCATTTAAAACACATGGGTCACTGTCAGCAGCTCTGGCCTAGGGTGCCCCGAAGCCCGCCCGTCTCCGGCGCTGGCGCATCGAGCAAGCTGCCGTGGCGTACTAGAAAAGTGAAACAACGAGGGGAAAGAAACCATTTACAATACATGCGTCACTGTTAGTCGCTCTGGCCTAGGGTGTCCGGATGCTCGTTCGCCTCCGCCGCTGGCCCATCGAGCAAGTTGCTGTGGCTAACTAAAAAATGCCACAACGAGGGGAAAGAAACCATTTACAACACATGCGTCGCATTTAGCCGCTCTGGCCTAGGGTGCCCGCATGCCCGATCGCCTCCGGCGTTGGCCCATCAAGCAAGCTGCCGTGGCGAACTAGAAAAATGCCAAAACAAGGCGAATGAAACCATTCACAACACATGCGTCACTGTTAGCCGCTCTGGCCTAGGGTGCCCGGATGCCCGATCGCCTCCGGCGCTGGCCCATCGAGCAAGCTGCCGTGGCTAACTAGAAAAATGCCAAAACGAGGCGAAAGAAACCATTTACAACACATGCGACACTGTTAGCCACTCTGGCCTAGAGTGCCCGGATGCCCGCTCGCCTCCGGCGCTGTCCCATCGAGCAAGCTGCCGTGGCTAACTAGAAAAATGACGCAACGAGTGTAAAGAAACCATTTAAAACACATGCGTCACTCTTGGCCTCTTTCGCCTAGGGTGCCCGGATGCCCGATCGCCTCCGGCGCTGGCCCATCGAGCAAGCTGCAGTGGCGAAATAGAAAAATGCCAAAACGACGCGAAGGAAACCATTTACAACACATGCGTCACTGTTAGCCGCTCTAACCTGAGGTGCCCGGATACCCGATCGCCCCCGGCACTGGCCCATCAAGCAAGCTGCCGTGGCCTAACAAGAAAAATGGAACAACGAGGGGAAAGAAACCATTTACAACACATGCGTCACTGTTAGCCGCTCTGGCCTAGGGTGCCCGAATGCCCTACCGCCTCCGGCGCTAGCCCATAAAGCAAGCTTTCGTGGCGAAATAGAAAAATGTCAATACAAGGCGAAAGAAATCATTTAAAACACATGCGTCACTGTTAGCCGCTCTGGCCAAGGGTGCCCGGATGCCCGATCGCCTCCGGCGCTGGCCCGTCGAGCAACCTGCTGTAGCTAACAAGAAAAATGCCGCAACGAGGGGAAAGAAACCATTTACAACACATGTGTCACTTTCAGCCGCTCTGGCCTAGGGAGCCCAGGTAGCCGCTCGCCTCCGGCGCTGGCCCATCCAGCAAGCTGCCCTGGCGAACTAGAAAAATGCCAAAACAAGGCGAAAGAAACCATTCACAACACATGCGTCACTGTTAGCCGCTCTGGCCTAGGGTGCACGGATGCCCGCTCGCCTCCGGCGCTGGCCCATCGAGCAAGCTGCAGTGGCGAAATAGAAAAATGCCAAAACGACGCGAAAGAAACCATTTACAACACATGCGTCACTGTTAGCCGCTCTGGCCTAGGGTGCCCGGATGCCCGCTCGCCTCCGGCGCTGGCCCAGCGAGCAAGCTGCAGTGGCGAAATAGAAAAATGACAAAACGAGCGGAAAGAAACCATTTACAACACATGCGTCACTGTTAGCCTCCCTGGATTAGGGTGCCCGAATGCCCGATCGCCTCCGGCGCTTGCCCATCGAGCAAGCTGCCGTGGCTAACTAGATATATGCCACAACAAGGGGAAAGAAAATATTTACAACACATGAGTCACTGTTTGCCGCTCTGGCTTAGAATGCCCGGATGCCCGATCGCCTCCGGCGCTAGCCCATCGAGTAAGCTGCCGTGGCGAATTAGAAAAAAGCCAAAACGAGGCGAAAGAAACCATTTACAACACATGCGTCACTGTAAGCCGCTCTGGCCTAGGGTGCCCGGATGCCCACTCGCCTCCGGCGCTGGCCCATCGAGCAAGCTGCCGTGGCTAACTAGAAAAATGCCACATTGAGGAGAAAGTAATCCTTTAAAACACATGCGTCACTGTTAGCCGCTCTGGCCTAGGGTGCCCGGATGCGCGCTCGCCTCCGGCGCTGTCCCATCGAGCAAGCTGCCGTGGCTAATTAGAAAAATGCCAAAACGAGGCGAAAGAAACCATTTACAACACATGCGTCACTGCTGACCGCTCTGGCCTAAGGTGCCCGGATACCCGATCGCCTCCGGCGCTGGCCCATCGAGCAAGCTGCCGTGCCGAAATAGAAAAATGTCAAAACAAGGCGAAAGAAATCATTTAAAACACATGCGTCACTGTTTGCCGCTCTGGCTTAGAATGCCCGGATGCACGATCGCCTCCGGCGCTAGCCCATCGAGCAAGCTGCTGTTGCTAACTAGAAAAATGCCAAAACGAGGCGAAGGAAACCATTTACAACACATGCGTCACTGTTAGTCGCTCTGGCCTAGGGTGCCCGGATGCCCGATCGCCTCCGGCGCTGGCCCATCGAGCAAGCTGCCGTGGCTAACTAGAAAAATGCCAAAATTAGGCGAAAGAAACCATTTACAACACATGCGTCACTGTTAGCCACTCTGGCCTAGAGTGCCCGGATGCCCGCTCGCCTCCGGCGCTGTCCCATCGAGCAAGCTGCCGTGGCTAACTAGAAAACTGCCACAACGAGGGGAAAGAAACCATTTAAAACACATGGGTCACTGTCAGCAGCTCTGGCCTAGGGTGCCCCGAAGCCCGCCCGTCTCCGGCGCTGGCGCATCGAGCAAGCTGCCGTGGCGTACTAGAAAAGTGAAACAACGAGGGGAAAGAAACCATTTACAATACATGCGTCACTGTTAGTCGCTCTGGCCTAGGGTGTCCGGATGCTCGTTCGCCTCCGCCGCTGGCCCATCGAGCAAGTTGCTGTGGCTAACTAAAAAATGCCACAACGAGGGGAAAGAAACCATTTACAACACATGCGTCGCATTTAGCCGCTCTGGCCTAGGGTGCCCGCATGCCCGATCGCCTCCGGCGTTGGCCCATCAAGCAAGCTGCCGTGGCTAACTAGAAAAATGCCAAAACGAGGCGAATGAAACCATTCACAACACATGCGTCACTGTTAGCCGCTCTGGCCTAGGGTGCCCGGATGCCCGATCGCCTCCGGCGCTGGCCCATCGAGCAAGCTGCCGTGGCTAACTAGAAAAATGCCAAAACGAGGCGAAAGAAACCATTTACAACACATGCGACACTGTTAGCCACTCTGGCCTAGAGTGCCCGGATGCCCGCTCGCCTCCGGCGCTGTCCCATCGAGCAAGCTGCCGTGGCTAACTAGAAAAATGACGCAACGAGTGTAAAGAAACCATTTAAAACACATGCGTCACTCTTGGCCTCTTTCGCCTAGGGTGCCCGGATGCCCGATCGCCTCCGGCGCTGGCCCATCGAGCAAGCTGCAGTGGCGAAATAGAAAAATGCCAAAACGACGCGAAGGAAACCATTTACAACACATGCGTCACTGTTAGCCGCTCTAACCTGAGGTGCCCGGATACCCGATCGCCCCCGGCACTGGCCCATCAAGCAAGCTGCCGTGGCCTAACAAGAAAAATGGAACAACGAGGGGAAAGAAACCATTTACAACACATGCGTCACTGTTAGCCGCTCTGGCCTAGGGTGCCCGAATGCCCTACCGCCTCCGGCGCTAGCCCATAAAGCAAGCTTTCGTGGCGAAATAGAAAAATGTCAATACAAGGCGAAAGAAATCATTTAAAACACATGCGTCACTGTTAGCCGCTCTGGCCAAGGGTACCCGGATGCCCGATCGCCTCCGGCGCTGGCCCGTCGAGCAACCTGCTGTAGCTAACAAGAAAAATGCCGCAACGAGGGGAAAGAAACCATTTACAACACATGCGTCACTTTCAGCCGCTCTGGCCTAGGGAGCCCAGGTAGCCGCTCGCCTCCGGCGCTGGCCCATCCAGCAAGCTGCCCTGGCGAACTAGAAAAATGCCAAAACAAGGCGAAAGAAACCATTCACAACACATGCGTCACTGTTAGCCGCTCTGGCCTAGGGTGCACGGATGCCCGCTCGCCTCCGGCGCTGGCCCATCGAGCAAGCTGCAGTGGCGAAATAGAAAAATGACAAAACGAGCGGAAAGAAACCATTTACAACACATGCGTCACTGTTAGCCGCCCTGGATTAGGGTGCCCGAATGCCCGATCGCCTCCGGCGCTGGCCCATCGAGCAAGCTGCAGTGGCGAAATAGAAAAATGACAAAACGAGGCGAAAGAAACCATTTACAACACATGCGTCACTGCTGACCGCTCTGGCCTAAGGTGCCCGGATACCCGATCGCCTCCGGCGCTGGCCCATCGAGCAAGCTGCCGTGCCGAAATAGAAAAATGTCAAAACAAGGCGAAAGAAATCATTTAAAACACATGCGGCACTGTTAGCCGCTCTGGCCAAGGTTGCCCGGATGCCCGATCGCCTCCGGCGCTGGCCTGTCGAGCAAGCTGCTGTAGCTAACAAGAAAACTGCCACAACGAGGGGAAAGAAACCATTTACAACACATGTGTCACTGTCAGCTGTTCAGGCCTAGGGAGCCCAGATACCCGCTCGCCTCCGGCGCTGGCCCATCCAGCAAGCTGCCGTGGCGAACTAGAAAAATGCCAAAACAAGGCGAAAGAAACCATTCACAACACATGCGTCACTTTTAGCCACTCTGGCCTAGGGTGCACGGATGCCCGCTCGCCTCCGGCGCTGGCCCATCGAGCAAGCTGCAGTGGCGAAATAGAAAAGTGCCAAAACGACGTGAAAGAAACCATTTACAACACATGCGTCACTGTTAGCCGCTCTGGCCTAAGGTGCCCGGATACCCGATCGCCCCCGGCGCTGGCCCATCAAGCAAGATGCCGTGGCCTAAGAAGAAAAATGAAACAACGAGGGGAAAGAAACCATTTACAACACATGCGTCACTGTTGGCCGCTCTGGCCTAGGGTGCCCGAATGCCCTACCGCCTCCGGCGCTAGCCCATCGAGCAAGCTGCCGTGGCGAAATAGAAAAATGTCAAAACAAGGCGAAAGAAATCATTTAAAACACATGCGTCACTGTTAGCCGCTCTGGCCAAGGGTGCCCGGATGCCCGATCGCCTCCGGCGCTGGCCCGTCGAGCAAGCTGCTGTAGCTAACAAGAAAAATGCCACAACGAGGGGAAAGAAACCATTTACAACACATGCGTCACTGTCAGCCGCTCTGGCCTAGGGAGCCCGGATGCCCGATCGCCTCCGGCGCTGGCCCATCCAGCAAGCTGCCGTGGCGAACTAGCAAAATGCCAAAACAAGGCGAAAGAAACCGTTCACTACACATGCGTCACTGTTAGCCGCTCTGGCCTAGGGTGCCCGGATGCGCTATCGCCTCCGGCGCTGGCCCATCGAGCAAGCTGCAGTGGCGAAATAGAAAAATGACAAAACGAGGCGAAAGAAACCATTTAAAACACATCCGTCACTGTTAGCCGCTCTGGCCAAGGGTGCCCGGATGCCCAATAGCCTCCAGCGCTGGCCCATCGAGCAAGCTGCTACGGCTCTCTAGAAAAATTCCAAAACGAGGCGAAGGAAACCATTTACAACACATGCGTCAGTGTAAGCCGCTCTGGCCTAGGGTGCCCCAAAGCCCGCCCGTCTCCGGCGCTGGCCCATCGAGCAAGCTGCCGTGGCGTACTAGAAAAGTGAAACAACGAGGGGAAAGAAACCATTTACAATACATGCGTCACTGTTAGTCGCTCTGGCCTAGGGTGTCCGGATGCTCGTTCGCCTCCGCCGCTGGCCCATCGAGCAAGTTGCTGTGGCTAACTAAAAAAATGCCACAACGAGGGGAAAGAATCCATTTACAACACATGCGTCACTGTTAGCCGCTCTGGCCTAGGGTGCCCGCATGCCCGATCGCCTCCGGCGTTGGCCCATCAAGCAAGCTGCAGTGGCGGAGTAGAAAAATGCCAGAACGAGGCGAAAGAAACCATTTACAACACATGCGTCACTGTTAGCCGCTCTCGCGTAGTGTGCCCGGATGCTCGCTCGCTTCCGGCGCCGGCCCATCGAGCATGCTGCTGTGGCTAACTAGAAAAATGCCAAAACGAGGCGAAGGAAACCATTTACAACACATGCGTCACTGTAAGCCGCTCTGGCCTAGGGTGCCCGGATGCCCGCTCGCCTCCGTCGCTGGCCCATCGAGCAAGCTGCCGTGGCGAATTAGAAAAATGCCAAAACGAGGCGAAAGAAACCCTTTACAACACATGCGTCACTGTAAGCCGCTCTGGCCTAGGGTGCCCGGATGCCCGCTCGCCTCCGGCGCTGGCCCATCGAGCAAGCTGCAGTGGCGAAATAGAAAAATGCCAAAACGACGCGAAGGAAACCATTAACAACACATGCGTCACTGTTAGCCGCTCTAACCTAAGGTGCCCGGATACCCGATCGCCCCCGGCGCTGGCCCATCAAGCAAGCTGCCGTGGCCTAACAAGAAAAATGGAACAACGAGGGGAAAGAAACCATTTACAACACATGCGTCACTGTTAGCCGCTCTGGCCTAGGGTGCCCGAATGCCCTACCGCCTCCGGCGCTAGCCCATAAAGCAAGCTTTCGTGGCGAAATAGAAAAATGTCAAAACAAGGCGAAAGAAATCATTTAAAACACATGCGTCACTGTTAGCCGCTCTGGCCAAGGGTGCCCGGATGCCCGATCGCCTCCGGCGCTGGCCCGTCGAGCAAGCTGCTGTAGCTAACAAGAAAAATGCCGCAACGAGGGGAAAGAAACCATTTACAACACATGCGTCACTTTCAGCCGCTCTGGCCTAGGGAGCCCAGGTAGCCGCTCGCCTCCGGCGCTGGCCCATCCAGCAAGCTGCCCTGGCGAACTAGAAAAATGCCAAAACAAGGCGAATGAAACCATTCACAACACATGCGTCACTGTTAGCCGCTCTGGCCTAGGGTGCCCGGATGCCCGATCGCCTCCGGCGCTGGCCCAACGAGCAAGCTGCCGTGGCTAACTAGAAAAATGCCAAAACGAGGCGAAAGAAACCATTTACAACACATGCGTCACTGTTAGCCACTCTGGCCTAGAGTGCCCGGATGCCCGCTCGCCTCCGGCGTTGTCCCATCGAGCAAGCTGCCGTGGCTAACTAGAAAAATGACGCAACGAGTGGAAAGAAACCATTTACAACACATGCGTCACTCTTAGCCTCTTTGGTCTAGGGTGCCCGGAAGCCCGATCGCGTCCGGCGCTGGCCCATCCAGCAAGCTGCCGTGGCGAACTAGAAAAATGCCAAAACAAGGCGAAAGAAACCATTCACTACACATGCGTCACTGTTAGCCGCTCTGGCCTAGGGTGCCCGGATGCCTATCGCCTCCGGCGCTGGCCCATCGAGCAAGCTGCAGTGGCGAAATAGAAAAATGACAAAACGAGGCGAAAGAAACCATTTAAAACACATCCGTCACTGTTAGCCGCTCTGGCCAAGGGTGGCCGGATGCCCAATCGCCTACAGCGCTGGCCCATCGAGCAAGTTGCTGTAGCTAACAAGTAAAATGCCACAACGAGGAGAAAGAAACCATTTACAACACATGCGTCACTGTCAGCCGCTCTGGCCAAGGGTGCCCGGATGCCCGATCGCCTCCGGCGCTGGCCCGTCGAGCAAGCTGCTGTAGCTAACAAGAAAAATGCCACAACGAGGGGAAAGAAACCATTTACAACACATGCGTCACTGTCAGCCGCTCTGGCCTAGGGAGCCCGGATGCCCGATCGCCTCCGGCGCTGGCCCATCCAGCAAGCTGCCGTGGCGAACTAGAAAAATGCCAAAACAAGGCGAAAGAAACCGTTCACTACACATGCGTCACTGTTAGCCGCTCTGGCCTAGGGTGCCCGGATGCCTATCGCCTCCGGCGCTGGCCCATCGAGCAAGCTGCAGTGGCGAAATAGAAAAATGACAAAACGAGGCGAAAGAAACCATTTACAACACATGCGTCACTGTCAGCCGCTCTGGCCTAGGGAGCCCGGATACACGCTCGCCTCCGGCGCTGGCCCATCGAGCAAGCTGCCGTGGCTAACTAGAAAAATGCCACATCGAGGTGAAAGAAACCATTTAAAACACATGCGTCACTGTTAGCCGCTCTGGCCTCGGGCGCCCGCATGCCCGCTCGCCTCAGGCGCTGTCCCATCCAGCAAGCTGCCGTGCCGAACTAGAAAAATGCCAAAACAAGGCGAAAGAAACCATTCACAACACATGCGTCACTGTTAGCCGCTCTGGCCTAGGGTGCACGGATGCCCGCTCGCCTCCGGCGCTGGCCCATCGAGCAAGCTGCAGTGGCGAAATAGAAAAATGCCAAACCGACGCGAAAGAAACCATTTACAATACATGCGTCACTGTTAGTCGCTCTGGCCTAGGGTGTCCGGATGCTCGTTCGCCTCCGCCGCTGGCCCATCGAGCAAGTTGCTGTGGCTAACTAAAAAAATGCCACAACGAGGGGAAAGAATCCATTTACAACACATGCGTCACTGTTAGCCGCTCTGGCCTAGGGTGCCCGGATGCTCGCTCGCTTCCGGCGCCGGCCCATCGAGCATGCTGCTGTGGCTAACTAGAAAAATGCCAAAACGAGGCGAAGGAAACCATTTACAACACATGCGTCACTGTAAGCCGCTCTGGCCTAGGGTGCCCGGATGCCCGCTCGCCTCCGGCGCTGGCCCATCGAGCAAGCTGCCGTGGCTAACTAGAAAAATGCCACATTGAGGAGAAAGAAATCATTTAAAACACATGCGTCAATGTTAGCCGCTCTGGCCTAGGGTGCCCGGATGCGCGCTCGCCTCCGGCGCTGTTCCATCGAGCAAGCTGCCGTGGCGAAATAGAAAAATGTCAAAACAAGGCGAAAGAAATCTTTTAAAACACATGCGGCACTGTTAGCCGCTCTGGCCAAGGGTGCCCGGATGCCCGATCGCCTCCGGCGCTGCCCCGTCGAGCCAGCTGCTGTAGCTAACAAGTAAAATGCCACAACGAGGGGAAAGAAACCATTTACAACACATGCGTCACTGTCAGCCGCTCTGGCCTAGGGAGCCCAGATACCCGCTCGCCTCCGGCGCTGGCCCATCGAGCAAGCTGCCGTGGCTAACTAGAAAAATGCCAAAACGAGGCGAAAGAAACCATTTACAACAAATGAGTCACTGTTAGCCACTCTGGCCTAGAGTGCCCGGATGCCCGCTCGCCTCCGGCGCTGTCCCATCGAGCAATCTGCCGTGGCTAACTAGAAAAATGCCACAACGAGGGGAAAGAAACCATTTACAACACATGCGTCACTGTCAGCAGCTCTGGCCTAGGGTGCCCCGAAGCCCGCCCGTCTCCGGCGCTGGCGCATCGAGCAATCTGCCGTGGCGTACTAGAAAAGTGAAACAACGAGGGGAAAGAAACCATTTACAATACATGCGTCACTGTTAGTCGCTCTGGCCTAGCGTGTCCGGATGCTCGTGCGCCTCCGCCGCTGGCTCATCGAGCAAGTTGCTGTGGCTAACTAAAAAATGCCACAACGAGGGGAAAGAAACCATTTACAACACATGCGTCAATGTTAGCCGCTCTGGCCTAGGGTGCCCTCATGCCCGATCGCCTCCGGCGTTGGCCCATCAAGCAAGCTGCAGTGGCGGAGTAGAAAAATGCCAGAACGAGGCGAAAGAAACCATTTACAACCCATGCGTCACTGTTAGCCGCTCTGGCGTAGTGTGCCCGGATGCTCGCTCGCCTCCGGCGCTGGCCCATCGAGCAAGCTGCTCTGGCTAACTAGAAAAATGCCAAAACGAGGCGAAGGAAACCATTTACAACACATGCGTCACTGTAAGCTGCTCTGGCCTAGGGTGCCCGGATGCCCGCTCGCCTCCGGCGCTGGCCCATCAAGCAAGCTGCCGTGGCGAATTAGAAAAATGCCAAAACGAGGCGAAAGAAACCATTTACAATACATGCGTCACTGTAAGCCGCTCTGGCCTAGGGTGCCCGGATGCCCGCTCGCCTCCGGCGCTGGCCCATCGAGCAAGCTGCCGTGGCTAACTAGAAAAATGCCACATTGAGGAGAAAGAAATCATTTAAAACACGTGCGTCACTTTTAGCCGCTCTGGCCTAGGGTGCCCGGATGCGCTCTCGCCTCCGGCGCTGTCCCATCGAGCAAGCTGCCGTGGCTAACTAGAAAAATGCCAAAACGAGGCGAAAGAAACCATTTACAACACATGCGTCACTGCTAGCCGCTCTGGCCTAAGGTGCCCGGATACCCGATCGCCTCCGGCGCTGGCCCATCGAGCAAGCTGCCGTGGCGAAATAGAAAAATGTCAAAACAAGGCGAAAGAAATCATTTAAAACACATGCGTCACTGCCAGCCGCTCTGGCCATGGGTGCCCGGATGCCCAATCGCCTCCGGCGCTGGCCCATCGAGCAAGCTGCTGTAGCTAAATAGAAAAATGCCACAACAGGGGGAAAGAAACCATTTACAACACATGCGTCACTGTTAGCCGCTCTGGCCTAGGGTGCCCGCATGCCCGATCGCCTCCGGCGTTGGCCCATCAAGCAAGCTGCCGTGGCGGAGTAGAAAAATGCCAAAACGAGGCGAAAGAAACCATTTACAACACATGCGTCACTGTCAGCCGCTCTGGCCTAGGGAGCCCGGATACACGCTCGCCTCCGGCGCTGGCCCATCGAGCAAGCTGCCGTGGCTAACTAGAAAAATGCCACATCGAGGTGAAAGAAACCATTTAAAACACATGCGTCACTGTTAGCCGCTCTGGCCTCGGGCGCCCGGATGCCCGCTCGCCTCAGGCGCTGGCCCATCCAGCAAGCTGCCGTGCCGAACTAGAAAAATGCCAAAACAAGGCGAAAGAAACCATTCACAACACATGCGTCACTGTTAGCCGCTCTGGCCTAGGGTGCACGGATGCCCGCTCGCCTCCGGCGCTGGCCCATCGAGCAAGCTGCAGTGGCGAAATAGAAAAATGCCAAACCGACGCGAAAGAAACCATTTACAACACATGCGTCACTGTTAGCCGCTCTGGCCTAAGGTGCCCGAATGCCCTACCGCCTCCGGTGCTAGCCCATCGAGCAAGCTGCCGTGGCGAAATAGAAAAATGTCAAAACAAGGCGAAAGAAATCATTTAAAACACATGCGTCACTGTTAGCCGCTCTGGCCAAGGGTGCCCGGATGCCCGATCGCCTCCGGCGGTGGCCCGTCGAGCAAGCTGCCGTGGCTAACTAGAAAAATGACGCAACGAGTGGAAAGAAACCATTTACAACACATGCGTCACTCTTAGCCTCTTTGGCCTAGGGTGCCCGGATGCCCGATCGCCTCCGGCGCTGGCCCATCCAGCAAGCTGCCGTGGCGAAATAGAAAAATGCCAAAACAAGGCGAAAGAAACCATTCACTACACATGCGTCACTGTTAGCCGCTCTGGCCTAGGGTGCCCGGATGCCCTATCGCCTCCGGCGCTGGCCCATCGAGCAAGCTGCAGTGGCGAAATAGAAAAATGACAAAACGAGGCGAAAGAAACCATTTAAAACACATCCGTCACTGTTAGCCGCTCTGGCCAAGGGTGCCCGGATGCCCGATCGCCTCCAGCGCTGGCCTATCGAGCAAGCTGCTACGGCTCACTAGAAAAATTCCAAAACGAGGCGAAGGAAACCATTTACAACACATGCGTCACTGTCAGCAGCTCTGGCCTAGGGTGCCCCGAAGCCCGCCCGTCTCCGGCGCTGGCCCATCGAGCAAGCTGCCGTGGCGTACTAGAAAAGTGAAACAACGAGGGGAAAGAAACCATTTACAATACATGCGTCACTGTTAGTCGCTCTGGCCTAGGGTGTCCGGATGCTCGTTCGCCTCCACCGCTGGCCCATCGAGCAAGTTGCTGTGGCTAACTAAAAAAATGCCACAACGAGGGGAAAGAAACCATTTACAACACATGGGTCACTGTCAGCCGCTCTGGCCTAGGGAGCCCAGATAAAAGCTCGCCTCCGGCGCTGGCCCATCCAGCAAGCTGCCGTGGCGAACTAGAAAAATGCCAAAACAAGGCGAATGAAACCATTCACAACACATGCGTCACTGTTAGCCGCTCTGGCCAAGGGTGCCCGGATGCCCGATCGCCTCCGGCGCTGGCCCGTCGAGCAAGCTGCCGTGGCTAACTAGAAAAATGACGCAACGAGTGGAAAGAAACCATTTACAACACATGCGTCACTCTTAGCCTCTTTGGCCTAGGGTGCCCGGATGCCCGATCGCCTCCGGCGCTGGCCCATCCTGCAAGCTGCCGTGGCGAACTAGAAAAATGCCAAAACAAGGCGAAAGAAACCATTCACTACACATGCGTCACTGCTAGCCGCTCTGGCCTAGGGTGCCCGGATGCCCTATCGCCTCCGGCGCTGGCCCATCGAGCAAGCTGCAGTGGCGAAATAGAAAAATGACAAAACGAGGGAAAAGAAACCATTTACAACACATGCGTCACTGTTAGCCGCCCTGGATTAGGGTGCCTGAATGCCCGATCGCCTCCGGCGCTGGCCCATCGAGCAAGCTGCCGCGCCTAACTAGAAATATGCCACAACAAGGGGAAAGAAATCATTTAAAACACATGCGTCACTGTCAGCCGCTCTGGCCAAGGGTGCCCGGATGCCCGCTCGCCTCCGGCGCTGTTCCATCGAGCAACCTGCCGTGGCTAACTAGAAAAATGACGCAACGAGTGGAAAGAAACCATTTACAACACATGTGTCACTCTTAGCTGCTTTGGCCTAGGGTGCCCGGATGCCCGATCGCCTCCGGCGCTGGCCCATCGAGCAAGCTTCCGTGGCGAACTAAAAAAATGCCAAAACAAGCCGAAAGAAACCATTCACAGCACATGCGTCACTGTTAGCCGCTCTGGCCTAGGGTGCCCGGATACCCGATCGCCTCCGGTGCTGGCCCATCAAGCAAGCTGCCGTGGCCAAGTAGAAAAATGCAACAACGAGGGGAAAAAACCATTTACAACACGTGCGTCACTGTTAGCCGCTCTGGCCTAGGGTGCCCGGATGCCTATCTCCTCCGGCGCTAGCCCATCGAGCAAGCTGCAGTGGCGAAATAGAAAAATGACAAAACGAGGCGAAAGAAACCATTCACAACACATGCGTCACTGTTAGCCGCTCTGGCCTAGGGTGCACGGATGCCCGCTCGCCTCCGGCGCTGGCCCATCGAGCAAGCTGCAGTGGCGAAATAGAAAAATGCCAAAACGACGCGAAAGAAACCATTTACAACACATGCGTCACTGTTAGCCGCTCTGGCCTAGGGTGCCCGGATGCCCTATCGCCTCCGGCGCTGGCCCATCGAGCAAGCTGCAGTGGCGAAATAGAAAAATGACAAAACGAGCGGAAAGAAACCATTTACAACACATGCGTCACTGTTAGCCGCCCTGGATTAGGGTGCCCGAATGCCCGATCGCCTCCGGCGCTGGCCCATCGAGCAAGCTGCCGTGGCTAACTAGAAATATGCCACAACAAGGGGAAAGAAAATATTTAAAACAGATGCGTCACTGTTAGCCGCTCTGGCCAAGGGTGCCCGGATGCCCGATCGCCTCCGGCGCTGGCCCGTCGAGCCAGCTGCTGTAGCTAACAAGTAAAATGCCACAACGAGGGGAAAGAAACCATTTACAACACATGCGTCACTGTCAGCCGCTCTGGCCTAGGGAGCCCAGATACCCGCTCGCCTCCGGCGCTGGCCCATCGAGCAAGCTGCCGTGGCTAACTAGAAAAATGCCAAAACGAGGCGAAAGAAACCATTTACAACAAATGCGTCACTGTTAGCCACTCTGGCCTAGAGTGCCCGGATGCCCGCTCGCCTCCGGCGCTGTCCCATCGAGCAATCTGCCGTGGCTAACAAGAAAAATGCCACAACGAGGGGAAAGAAACCATTTACAACACATGCGTCACTGTCAGCAGCTCTGGCCTAGGGTGCCCCGAAGCCCGCCCGTCTCCGGCGCTGGCGCATCGAGCAATCTGCCGTGGCGTACTAAAAAAGTGAAACAACGAGGGGAAAGAAACCATTTACAATACATGCGTCACTGTTAGTCGCTCTGGCCTAGGGTGTCCGGATGCTCGTGCGCCTCCGCCGCTGGCTCATCGAGCAAGTTGCTGTGGCTAACTAAAAAATGCCACAACGAGGGGAAAGAAACCATTTACAACACATGCGTCAATGTTAGCCGCTCTGGCCTAGGGTGCCCTCATGCCCGATCGCCTCCGGCGTTGGCCCATCAAGCAAGCTGCAGTGGCGGAGTAGAAAAATGCCAGAACGAGGCGAAAGAAACCATTTACAACCCATGCGTCACTGTTAGCCGCTCTGGCGTAGTGTGCCCGGATGCTCGCTCGCCTCCGGCGCTGGCCCATCGAGCAAGCTGCTCTGGCTAACTAGAAAAATGCCGAAACGAGGCGAAGGAAACCATTTACAACACATGCGTCACTGTAAGCCGCTCTGGCCTAGGGTGCCCGGATGCCCGCTCGCCTCCGGCGCTGGCCCATCGAGCAAGCTGCCGTGGCTAACTAGAAAAATGCCACATTGAGGAGAAAGAAATCATTTAAAACACGTGCGTCACTGTTAGCCGCTCTGGCCTAGGGTGCCCGGATGCGCTCTCGCCTCCGGCGCTGTCCCATCGAGCAAGCTGCCGTGGCTAACTAGAAAAATGCCAAAACGAGGCGAAAGAAACCATTTACAACACATGCGTCACTGCTAGCCGCTCTGGCCTAAGGTGCCCGGATACCCGATCGCCTCCGGCGCTGGCCCATCGAGCAAGCTGCCGTGGCGAAATAGAAAAATGTCAAAACAAGGCGAAAGAAATCATTTAAAACACATGCGTCACTGCCAGCCGCTCTGGCCATGGGTGCCCGGATGCCCAATCGCCTCCGGCGCTGGCCCATCGAGCAAGCTGCTGTAGCTAACTAGAAAAATGCCACAACGGGGGGAAAGAAACCATTTACAACACATGCGTCACTGTTAGCCGCTCTGGCCTAGGGTGCCCGCATGCCCGATCGCCTCCGGCGTTGGCCCATCAAGCAAGCTGCCGTGGCGGAGTAGAAAAATGCCAAAACGAGGCGAAAGAAACCATTTACAACACATGCGTCACTGTCAGCCGCTCTGGCCTAGGTAGCCCGGATACACGCTCGCCTCCGGCGCTGGCCCATCGAGCAAGCTGCCGTGGCTAACTAGAAAAATGCCACATCGAGGTGAAAGAAACCATTTAAAACACATGCGTCACTGTTAGCCGCTCTGGCCTCGGGCGCCCGGATGCCCGCTCACCTCAGGCGCTGGCCCATCCAGCAAGCTGCCGTGCCGAACTAGAAAAATGCCAAAACAAGGCGAAAGAAACCATTCACAACACATGCGTCACTGTTAGCCGCTCTGGCCTAGGGTGCACGGATGCCCGCTCGCCTCCGGCGCTGGCCCATCGAGCAAGCTGCAGTGGAGAAATAGAAAAATGCCAAAACGACGCGAAAGAAACCATTTACAACACATGCGTCACTGTTAGCCGCTCTGGCCTAAGGTGCCCGAATGCCCTACCGCCTCCGGTGCTAGCCCATCGAGCAAGCTGCCGTGGCGAAATAGAAAAATGTCAAAACAAGGCTAAAGAAATCATTTAAAACACATGCGTCACTGTTAGCCGCTCTGGCCAAGGGTGCCCGGATGGCCGATCGCCTCCGGCGCTGGCCCGTCGAGCAAGCTGCCGTGGCTAACTAGAAAAATGACGCAACGAGTGGAAAGAAACCATTTACAACACATGCGTCACTCTTAGCCTCTTTGGCCTAGGGTGCCCGGATGCCCGATCGCCTCCGGCGCTGGCCCATCCAGCAAGCTGCCGTGGCGAAATAGAAAAATGCCAAAACAAGGCGAAAGAAACCATTCACTACACATGCGTCACTGTTAGCCGCTCTGGCCTAGGGTGCCCGGATGCCCTATCGCCTCCGGCGCTGGCCCATCGAGCAAGCTGCAGTGGCGAAATAGAAAAATGACAAAACGAGGCGAAAGAAACCATTTAAAACACATCCGTCACTGTTAGCCGCTCTGGCCAAGGGTGCCCGGATGCCCGATCGCCTCCAGCGCTGGCCCATCCAGCAAGCTGCCGTGGCGAACTAGAAAAATGCCAAAACAAGGCGAATGAAACAATTCACAACACATGCGTCACTGTTAGCCGCTCTGGCCAAGGGTGCCCGGATGCCCGATCGCCTCCGGCGCTGGCCCGTCGAGCAAGCTGCCGTGGCTAACTAGAAAAATGACGCAACGAGTGGAAAGAAACCATTTACAACACATGCGTCACTCTTAGCCTCTTTGGCCTAGGGTGCCCGGATGCCCGATCGCCTCCGGCGCTGGCCCATCCTGCAAGCTGCCGTGGCGAACTAGAAAAATGCCAAAACAAGGCGAAAGAAACCATTCACTACACATGCGTCACTGCTAGCCGCTCTGGCCTAGGGTGCCCGGATGCCCTATCGCCTCCGGCGCTGGCCCATCGAGCAAGCTGCAGTGGCGAAATAGAAAAATGACAAAACGAGGGGAAAGAAACCATTTACAACACATGCGTCACTGTTAGCCGCCCTGGATTAGGGTGCCCGAATGCCCGATCGCCTCCGGCGCTGGCCCATCGAGCAAGCTGCCGCGGCTAACTAGAAATATGCCACAACAAGGGGAAAGAAATCATTTAAAACACATGCGTCACTGTCAGCCGCTCTGGCCAAGGGTGCCCGGATGCCCGCTCGCCTCCGGCGCTGTTCCATCGAGCAACCTGCCGTGGCTAACTAGAAAAATGACGCAACGAGTGGAAAGAAACCATTTACAACACATGTGTCACTCTTAGCTGCTTTGGCCTAGGGTGCCCGGATGCCCGATCGCCTCCGGCGCTGGCCCATCGAGCAAGCTTCCGTGGCGAACTAAAAAAATGCCAAAACAAGCCGAAAGAAATCATTTAAAACACATGCGTCACTGCCAGCCGCTCTGGCCATGGGTGCCCGGATGCCCAATCGCCTCCGGCGCTGGCCCATCGAGCAAGCTGCTGTAGCTAAATAGAAAAATGCCACAACGGGGGGAAAGAAACCATTTACAACACATGCGTCACTGTTAGCCGCTCTGGCCTAGGGTGCCCGCATGCCCGATCGCCTCCGGCGTTGGCCCATTAAGCAAGCTGCCGTGGCGGAGTAGAAAAATGCCAAAACGAGGCGAAAGAAACCATTTACAACACATGCGTCACTGTCAGCCGCTCTGGCCTAGGGAGCCCGGATACACGCTCGCCTCCGGCGCTGGCCCATCGAGCAAGCTGCCGTGGCTAACTAGAAAAATGCCACATCGAGGTGAAAGAAACCATTTAAAACACATGCGTCACTGTTAGCCGCTCTGGCCTCGGGCGCCCGGATGCCCGCTCGCCTCAGGCGCTGGCCCATCCAGCAAGCTGCCGTGCCGAACTAGAAAAATGCCAAAACAAGGCGAAAGAAACCATTCACAACACATGCGTCACTGTTAGCCGCTCTGGCCTAGGGTGCACGGATGCCCGCTCGCCTCCGGCGCTGGCCCATCGAGCAAGCTGCAGTGGCGAAATAGAAAAATGCCAAACCGACGCGAAAGAAACCATTCACAACACATGCGTCACTGTTAGCCGCTCTGGCCTAGGGTGCACGGATGCCCGCTCGCCTCCGGCGCTGGCCCATCGAGCAAGCTGCAGTGGAGAAATAGAAAAATGCCAAAACGACGCGAAAGAAACCATTTACAACACATGCGTCACTGTTAGCCGCTCTGGCCTAAGGTGCCCGAATGCCCTACCGCCTCCGGTGCTAGCCCATCGAGCAAGCTGCCGTGGCGAAATAGAAAAATGTCAAAACAAGGCTAAAGAAATCATTTAAAACACATGCGTCACTGTTAGCCGCTCTGGCCAAGGGTGCCCGGATGGCCGATCGCCTCCGGCGCTGGCCCGTCGAGCAAGCTGCCGTGGCTAACTAGAAAAATGACGCAACGAGTGGAAAGAAACCATTTACAACACATGCGTCACTCTTAGCCTCTTTGGCCTAGGGTGCCCGGATGCCCGATCGCCTCCGGCGCTGGCCCATCCAGCAAGCTGCCGTGGCGAAATAGAAAAATGCCAAAACAAGGCGAAAGAAACCATTCACTACACATGCGTCACTGTTAGCCGCTCTGGCCTAGGGTGCCCGGATGCCCTATCGCCTCCGGCGCTGGCCCATCGAGCAAGCTGCAGTGGCGAAATAGAAAAATGACAAAACGAGGCGAAAGAAACCATTTAAAACACATCCGTCACTGTTAGCCGCTCTGGCCAAGGGTGCCCGGATGCCCGATCGCCTCCAGCGCTGGCCCATCCAGCAAGCTGCCGTGGCGAACTAGAAAAATGCCAAAACAAGGCGAATGAAACAATTCACAACACATGCGTCACTGTTAGCCGCTCTGGCCAAGGGTGCCCGGATGCCCGATCGCCTCCGGCGCTGGCCCGTCGAGCAAGCTGCCGTGGCTAACTAGAAAAATGACGCAACGAGTGGAAAGAAACCATTTACAACACATGCGTCACTCTTAGCCTCTTTGGCCTAGGGTGCCCGGATGCCCGATCGCCTCCGGCGCTGGCCCATCCTGCAAGCTGCCGTGGCGAACTAGAAAAATGCCAAAACAAGGCGAAAGAAACCATTCACTACACATGCGTCACTGCTAGCCGCTCTGGCCTAGGGTGCCCGGATGCCCTATCGCCTCCGGCGCTGGCCCATCGAGCAAGCTGCAGTGGCGAAATAGAAAAATGACAAAACGAGGGGAAAGAAACCATTTACAACACATGCGTCACTGTTAGCCGCCCTGGATTAGGGTGCCCGAATGCCCGATCGCCTCCGGCGCTGGCCCATCGAGCAAGCTGCCGCGGCTAACTAGAAATATGCCACAACAAGGGGAAAGAAATCATTTAAAACACATGCGTCACTGTCAGCCGCTCTGGCCAAGGGTGCCCGGATGCCCGCTCGCCTCCGGCGCTGTTCCATCGAGCAACCTGCCGTGGCTAACTAGAAAAATGACGCAACGAGTGGAAAGAAACCATTTACAACACATGTGTCACTCTTAGCTGCTTTGGCCTAGGGTGCCCGGATGCCCGCTCGCCTCCGGCGCTGGCTCATCAACCGAGCTGCCGTGGCTAACTAGAAAAATGACGCAACGAGTGGAAAGAAACCATTTACAACACATGTGTCACTCTTAGCCGCTTTGGCCTAGGGTGCCCGGATGCCCGATCGCCTCCGGCGCTGGCCCATCGAGCAAGCTTCCGTGGCGAACTAAAAAAATGCCAAAACAAGCCGAAAGAAACCATTCACAGCACATGCGTCACTGTTAGCCGCTCTGGCCTAGGGTGCCCGGATACCCGATCGCCTCCGGCGCTGGCCCATCAAGCAAGCTGCCGTGGCTAACTAGAAAAATGCCACAGCGAGGGGAAAGAAACCATTTACAACACATGCGTCACTGTTAGCCGCTCTGGATTAGGGTGCCCGAATGCCCGATCGCCTCCGGCGCTGGCCCATCGAGCAAGCTGCCGCGGCTAACTAGAAATATGCCACAACATGGGGACAGAAAATATTTACAACACATGAGTCACTGTTTGCCGCTCTGGCCATGGGTGCCCGGATGCCCAATCGCCTCCGGCGCTGGCCCATCGAGCAAGCTGCTGTAGCTAACTAGAAAAATGCCACAACGGGGGGAAAGAAACCATTTACAACACATGCGTCACTGTTAGCCGCTCTGGCCTAGGGTGCCCGCATGCCCGATCGCCTCCGGCGTTGGCCCATCAAGCAAGCTGCCGTGGCGGAGTAGAAAAATGCCAAAACGAGGCGAAAGAAACCATTTACAACACATGCGTCACTGTCAGCCGCTCTGGCCTAGGTAGCCCGGATACACGCTCGCCTCCGGCGCTGGCCCATCGAGCAAGCTGCCGTGGCTAACTAGAAAAATGCCACATCGAGGTGAAAGAAACCATTTAAAACACATGCGTCACTGTTAGCCGCTCTGGCCTCGGGCGCCCGGATGCCCGCTCACCTCAGGCGCTGGCCCATCCAGCAAGCTGCCGTGCCGAACTAGAAAAATGCCAAAACAAGGCGAAAGAAACCATTCACAACACATGCGTCACTGTTAGCCGCTCTGGCCTAGGGTGCCCGGATGCCCGATCGCCTCCGGCGCTGGCCCGTCGAGCAAGCTGCCGTGGCTAACTAGAAAAATGACGCAACGAGTGGAAAGAAACCATTTACAACACATGCGTCACTCTTAGCCTCTTTGGCCTAGGGTGCCCGGATGCCCGATCGCCTCCGGCGCTGGCCCATCCTGCAAGCTGCCGTGGCGAACTAGAAAAATGCCAAAACAAGGCGAAAGAAACCATTCACTACACATGCGTCACTGCTAGCCGCTCTGGCCTAGGGTGCCCGGATGCCCTATCGCCTCCGGCGCTGGCCCATCGAGCAAGCTGCAGTGGCGAAATAGAAAAATGACAAAACGAGGGGAAAGAAACCATTTACAACACATGCGTCACGGTTAGCCGCCCTGGATTAGGGTGCCCGAATGCCCGATCGCCTCCGGCGCTGGCCCATCGAGCAAGCTGCCGCGGCTAACTAGAAATATGCCACAACAAGGGGAAAGAAATCATTTAAAACACATGCGTCACTGTCAGCCGCTCTGGCCAAGGGTGCCCGGATGCCCGCTCGCCTCCGGCGCTGTTCCATCGAGCAACCTGCCGTGGCTAACTAGAAAAATGACGCAACGAGTGGAAAGAAACCATTTACAACACATGTGTCACTCTTAGCTGCTTTGGCCTAGGGTGCCCGGATGCCCGATCGCCTCCGGCGCTGGCCCATCGAGCAAGCTTCCGTGGCGAACTAAAAAAATGCCAAAACAAGCCGAAAGAAACCATTCACAGCACATGCGTCACTGTTAGCCGCTCTGGCCTAGGGTGCCCGGATACCCGCTCGCCTCCGGCGCTGGCCCATCGAGCAAGCTGCCGTGGCTAACTAGAAAAATGCCACATTGAGGAGAAAGAAATCATTTAAAACACGTGCGTCACTTTTAGCCGCTCTGGCCTAGGGTGCCCGGATGCGCTCTCGCCTCCGGCGCTGTCCCATCGAGCAAGCTGCCGTGGCTAACTAGAAAAATGCCAAAACGAGGCGAAAGAAACCATTTACAACACATGCGTCACTGCTAGCCGCTCTGGCCTAAGGTGCCCGGATACCCGATCGCCTCCGGCGCTGGCCCATCGAGCAAGCTGCCGTGGCGAAATAGAAAAATGTCAAAACAAGGCGAAAGAAATCATTTAAAACACATGCGTCACTGCCAGCCGCTCTGGCCATGGGTGCCCGGATGCCCAATCGCCTCCGGCGCTGGCCCATCGAGCAAGCTGCTGTAGCTAAATAGAAAAATGCCACAACGGGGGGAAAGAAACCATTTACAACACATGCGTCACTGTTAGCCGCTCTGGCCTAGGGTGCCCGCATGCCCGATCGCCTCCGGCGTTGGCCCATCAAGCAAGCTGCCGTGGCGGAGTAGAAAAATGCCAAAACGAGGCGAAAGAAACCATTTACAACACATGCGTCACTGTCAGCCGCTCTGGCCTAGGGAGCCCGGATACACGCTCGCCTCCGGCGCTGGCCCATCGAGCAAGCTGCCGTGGCTAACTAGAAAAATGCCACATCGAGGTGAAAGAAACCATTTAAAACACATGCGTCACTGTTAGCCGCTCTGGCCTCGGGCGCCCGGATGCCCGCTCGCCTCAGGCGCTGGCCCATCCAGCAAGCTGCCGTGCCGAACTAGAAAAATGCCAAAACAAGGCGAAAGAAACCATTCACAACACATGCGTCACTGTTAGCCGCTCTGGCCTAGGGTGCACGGATGCCCGCTCGCCTCCGGCGCTGGCCCATCGAGCAAGCTGCAGTGGCGAAATAGAAAAATGCCAAAACGACGCGAAAGAAACCATTTACAACACATGCGTCACTGTTAGCCGCTCTGGCCTAAGGTGCCCGAATGCCCTACCGCCTCCGGTGCTAGCCCATCGAGCAAGCTGCCGTGGCGAAATAGAAAAATGTCAAAACAAGGCGAAAGAAATCATTTAAAACACATGCGTCACTGTTAGCCGCTCTGGCCAAGGGTGCCCGGATGCCCGATCGCCTCCGGCGCTGGCCCGTCGAGCAAGCTGCCGTGGCTAACTAGAAAAATGACGCAACGAGTGGAAAGAAACCATTTACAACACATGCGTCACTCTTAGCCTCTTTGGCCTAGGGTGCCCGGATGCCCGATCGCCTCCGGCGCTGGCCCATCCAGCAAGCTGCCGTGGCGAAATAGAAAAATGCCAAAACAAGGCGAAAGAAACCATTCACTACACATGCGTCACTGTTAGCCGCTCTGGCCTAGGGTGCCCGGATGCCCTATCGCCTCCGGCGCTGGCCCATCGAGCAAGCTGCAGTGGCGAAATAGAAAAATGACAAAACGAGGCGAAAGAAACCATTTAAAACACATCCGTCACTGTTAGCCGCTCTGGCCAAGGGTGCCCGGATGCCCGATCGCCTCCAGCGCTGGCCCATCGAGCAAGCTGCCGTGGCTAACTAGAAAAATGCCAAAACGAGGCGAAGGAAACCATTTACAACACATGCGTCACTGTTAGCCGCTCTGGCCTAGGGTGCCCGGATGCCCGATCGCCTCCGGCGCTGGCCCATCGAGCAAGCTGCCGTGGCGAACTAGAAAAATGAGACAACGAGGGGAAAGAAACCATTTACAACACATGCGTCACTGTTAGCCGCTCTGGCCTAGGGTGCCCGGATGCCCGATCGCCTCCGGCGCTGGCCCATCGAGCAAGCTGCTGTGGCTAACTAGAAAAATGCCACAACGAGGGGAAAGAAACCATTTACAACACATGCGTCACTGTTAGCCGCTCTGGCCTAGGGTGCCCAGATGCCCGATCGCCTCCGGCGCTGGCCCATCGAGCAAGCTGCCGTGGCGAACTAGAAAAATGCCAAAACAAGGCGAAAGAAACCATTTACAACACATGCGTCACTGTTAGCCGCTCTGGCCAAGGGTGCCCGGATGCCCGATCGCCTCCGGCGCTGGCCCATCGAGCAAGCTGCCGTGGCTAACTAGAAAAATGACGCAACGAGTGGAAAGAAACCATTTACAACACATGCGTCACTCTTAGCCTGCTTTGGCCTAGGGTGCCCGGATGCCCGATCGCCTCCGGCGCTGGCCCATCGAGCAAGCTGCCGTGGCGAACTAGAAAAATGCCAACATGAGGCGAAAGAAATCATTTAAAACACATGCGTCACTGTTAGCCGCTCTGGCCTAGGGTGCCCGGATGCGCTCTCGCCTCCGGCGCTGGCCCATCGAGCAAGCTGCCGTGGCTAACTAGAAAAATGCCAAAACGAGGCGAAAGAAACCATTTACAACACATGCGTCACTGCTAGCCGCTCTGGCCTAGGGTGCCCGGATACCCGATCGCCTCCGGCGCTGGCCCATCGAGCAAGCTGCCGTGGCGAAATAGAAAAATGCCAAAACAAGGCGAAAGAAACCATTTACAACACATGCGTCACTGTCAGCCGCTCTGGCCATAGGGTGCCCGGATGCCCGATCGCCTCCGGCGCTGGCCCATCGAGCAAGCTGCCGTGGCTAACTAGAAAAATGCCACAACGAGGGGAAAGAAACCATTTACAACACATGCGTCACTGTTAGCCGCTCTGGCCTAGGGTGCCCGGATGCCCGATCGCCTCCGGCGCTGGCCCATCGAGCAAGCTGCCGTGGCGAAGTAGAAAAATGCCAAAACGAGGCGAAAGAAACCATTCACAACACATGCGTCACTGTTAGCCGCTCTGGCCTAGGGTGCACGGATGCCCGCTCGCCTCCGGCGCTGGCCCATCGAGCAAGCTGCAGTGGCGAAATAGAAAAATGCCAAAACGACGCGAAAGAAACCATTTACAACACATGCGTCACTGTTAGCCGCTCTGGCCTAAGGTGCCCGAATGCCCTACCGCCTCCGGTGCTAGCCCATCGAGCAAGCTGCCGTGGCGAAATAGAAAAATGTCAAAACAAGGCTAAAGAAATCATTTAAAACACATGCGTCACTGTTAGCCGCTCTGGCCAAGGGTGCCCGGATGGCCGATCGCCTCCGGCGCTGGCCCGTCGAGCAAGCTGCCGTGGCTAACTAGAAAAATGACGCAACGAGTGGAAAGAAACCATTTACAACACATGCGTCACTCTTAGCCTCTTTGGCCTAGGGTGCCCGGATGCCCGATCGCCTCCGGCGCTGGCCCATCCAGCAAGCTGCCGTGGCGAAATAGAAAAATGCCAAAACAAGGCGAAAGAAACCATTCACTACACATGCGTCACTGTTAGCCGCTCTGGCCTAGGGTGCCCGGATGCCCTATCGCCTCCGGCGCTGGCCCATCGAGCAAGCTGCAGTGGCGAAATAGAAAAATGACAAAACGAGGCGAAAGAAACCATTTAAAACACATCCGTCACTGTTAGCCGCTCTGGCCAAGGGTGCCCGGATGCCCGATCGCCTCCAGCGCTGGCCCATCCAGCAAGCTGCCGTGGCGAACTAGAAAAATGCCAAAACAAGGCGAATGAAACAATTCACAACACATGCGTCACTGTTAGCCGCTCTGGCCAAGGGTGCCCGGATGCCCGATCGCCTCCGGCGCTGGCCCGTCGAGCAAGCTGCCGTGGCTAACTAGAAAAATGACGCAACGAGTGGAAAGAAACCATTTACAACACATGCGTCACTCTTAGCCTCTTTGGCCTAGGGTGCCCGGATGCCCGATCGCCTCCGGCGCTGGCCCATCCTGCAAGCTGCCGTGGCGAACTAGAAAAATGCCAAAACAAGGCGAAAGAAACCATTCACTACACATGCGTCACTGCTAGCCGCTCTGGCCTAGGGTGCCCGGATGCCCTATCGCCTCCGGCGCTGGCCCATCGAGCAAGCTGCAGTGGCGAAATAGAAAAATGACAAAACGAGGGGAAAGAAACCATTTACAACACATGCGTCACTGTTAGCCGCCCTGGATTAGGGTGCCCGAATGCCCGATCGCCTCCGGCGCTGGCCCATCGAGCAAGCTGCCGCGGCTAACTAGAAATATGCCACAACAAGGGGAAAGAAATCATTTAAAACACATGCGTCACTGTCAGCCGCTCTGGCCAAGGGTGCCCGGATGCCCGCTCGCCTCCGGCGCTGTTCCATCGAGCAACCTGCCGTGGCTAACTAGAAAAATGACGCAACGAGTGGAAAGAAACCATTTACAACACATGTGTCACTCTTAGCTGCTTTGGCCTAGGGTACCCGGATGCCCGATCGCCTCCGGCGCTGGCCCATCGAGCAAGCTTCCGTGGCGAACTAAAAAAATGCCAAAACAAGCCGAAAGAAACCATTCACAGCACATGCGTCACTGTTAGCCGCTCTGGCCTAGGGTGCCCGGATGCCCGCTCGCCTCCGGCGCTGGCTCATCAACCGAGCTGCCGTGGCTAACTAGAAAAATGACGCAACGAGTGGAAAGAAACCATTTACAACACATGTGTCACTCTTAGCCGCTTTGGCCTAGGGTGCCCGGATGCCCGATCGCCTCCGGCGCTGGCCCATCGAGCAAGCTTCCGTGGCGAACTAAAAAAATGCCAAAACAAGCCGAAAGAAACCATTCACAGCACATGCGTCACTGTTAGCCGCTCTGGCCTAGGGTGCCCGGATACCCGATCGCCTCCGGCGCTGGCCCATCAAGCAAGCTGCCGTGGCTAACTAGAAAAATGCCACAGCGAGGGGAAAGAAACCATTTACAACACATGCGTCACTGTTAGCCGCTCTGGATTAGGGTGCCCGAATGCCCGATCGCCTCCGGCGCTGGCCCATCGAGCAAGCTGCCGCGGCTAACTAGAAATATGCCACAACATGGGGACAGAAAATATTTACAACACATGAGTCACTGTTTGCCGCTCTGGCCATGGGTGCCCGGATGCCCAATCGCCTCCGGCGCTGGCCCATCGAGCAAGCTGCTGTAGCTAACTAGAAAAATGCCACAACGGGGGGAAAGAAACCATTTACAACACATGCGTCACTGTTAGCCGCTCTGGCCTAGGGTGCCCGCATGCCCGATCGCCTCCGGCGTTGGCCCATCAAGCAAGCTGCCGTGGCGGAGTAGAAAAATGCCAAAACGAGGCGAAAGAAACCATTTACAACACATGCGTCACTGTCAGCCGCTCTGGCCTAGGTAGCCCGGATACACGCTCGCCTCCGGCGCTGGCCCATCGAGCAAGCTGCCGTGGCTAACTAGAAAAATGCCACATCGAGGTGAAAGAAACCATTTAAAACACATGCGTCACTGTTAGCCGCTCTGGCCTCGGGCGCCCGGATGCCCGCTCACCTCAGGCGCTGGCCCATCCAGCAAGCTGCCGTGCCGAACTAGAAAAATGCCAAAACAAGGCGAAAGAAACCATTCACAACACATGCGTCACTGTTAGCCGCTCTGGCCTAGGGTGCACGGATGCCCGCTCGCCTCCGGCGCTGGCCCATCGAGCAAGCTGCAGTGGCGAAATAGAAAAATGCCAAAACGACGCGAAAGAAACCATTTACAACACATGCGTCACTGTTAGCCGCTCTGGCCTAAGGTGCCCGAATGCCCTACCGCCTCCGGTGCTAGCCCATCGAGCAAGCTGCCGTGGCGAAATAGAAAAATGTCAAAACAAGGCTAAAGAAATCATTTAAAACACATGCGTCACTGTTAGCCGCTCTGGCCAAGGGTGCCCGGATGGCCGATCGCCTCCGGCGCTGGCCCGTCGAGCAAGCTGCCGTGGCTAACTAGAAAAATGACGCAACGAGTGGAAAGAAACCATTTACAACACATGCGTCACTCTTAGCCTCTTTGGCCTAGGGTGCCCGGATGCCCGATCGCCTCCGGCGCTGGCCCATCCAGCAAGCTGCCGTGGCGAACTAGAAAAATGCCAAAACAAGGCGAAAGAAACCATTCACTACACATGCGTCACTGTTAGCCGCTCTGGCCTAGGGTGCCCGGATGCCCTATCGCCTCCGGCGCTGGCCCATCGAGCAAGCTGCAGTGGCGAAATAGAAAAATGACAAAACGAGGCGAAAGAAACCATTTAAAACACATCCGTCACTGTTAGCCGCTCTGGCCAAGGGTGCCCGGATGCCCGATCGCCTCCGGCGCTGGCCCATCGAGCAAGCTGCCGTGGCGAACTAGAAAAATGCCAAAACAAGGCGAAAGAAACAATTCACAACACATGCGTCACTGTTAGCCGCTCTGGCCAAGGGTGCCCGGATGCCCGATCGCCTCCGGCGCTGGCCCATCGAGCAAGCTGCCGTGGCTAACTAGAAAAATGACGCAACGAGTGGAAAGAAACCATTTACAACACATGCGTCACTCTTAGCCGCTTTGGCCTAGGGTGCCCGGATGCCCGATCGCCTCCGGCGCTGGCCCATCGAGCAAGCTGCCGTGGCGAACTAGAAAAATGCCACAACGAGGCGAAAGAAATCATTTAAAACACATGCGTCACTGTTAGCCGCTCTGGCCTAGGGTGCCCGGATGCGCGCTCGCCTCCGGCGCTGGCCCATCGAGCAAGCTGCCGTGGCTAACTAGAAAAATGCCAAAACGAGGCGAAAGAAACCATTTACAACACATGCGTCACTGTTAGCCGCTCTGGCCTAGGGTGCCCGGATGCCCGATCGCCTCCGGCGCTGGCCCATCGAGCAAGCTGCCGTGGCGAAATAGAAAAATGTCAAAACAAGGCGAAAGAAATCATTTAAAACACATGCGTCACTGCCAGCCGCTCTGGCCATGGGTGCCCGGATGCCCAATCGCCTCCGGCGCTGGCCCATCGAGCAAGCTGCTGTAGCTAACTAGAAAAATGCCACAACGAGGGGAAAGAAACCATTTACAACACATGCGTCACTGTTAGCCGCTCTGGCCTAGGGTGCCCGGATGCCCGATCGCCTCCGGCGCTGGCCCATCAAGCAAGCTGCCGTGGCGAACTAGAAAAATGCCAAAACGAGGCGAAAGAAACCATTCACAACACATGCGTCACTGTTAGCCGCTCTGGCCTAGGGTGCCCGGATGCCCGCTCGCCTCCGGCGCTGGCCCATCGAGCAAGCTGCAGTGGCGAAATAGAAAAATGCCAAAACGAGGCGAAAGAAACCATTTACAACACATGCGTCACTGTTAGCCGCTCTGGCCTAAGGTGCCCGAATGCCCGACCGCCTCCGGTGCTGGCCCATCGAGCAAGCTGCCGTGGCGAAATAGAAAAATGTCAAAACAAGGCGAAAGAAATCATTTAAAACACATGCGTCACTGTTAGCCGCTCTGGCCAAGGGTGCCCGGATGCCCGATCGCCTCCGGCGCTGGCCCGTCGAGCAAGCTGCCGTGGCTAACTAGAAAAATGACGCAACGAGTGGAAAGAAACCATTTACAACACATGCGTCACTCTTAGCCGCTTTGGCCTAGGGTGCCCGGATGCCCGATCGCCTCCGGCGCTGGCCCATCCAGCAAGCTGCCGTGGCGAAATAGAAAAATGCCAAAACAAGGCGAAAGAAACCATTCACTACACATGCGTCACTGTTAGCCGCTCTGGCCTAGGGTGCCCGGATGCCCTATCGCCTCCGGCGCTGGCCCATCGAGCAAGCTGCAGTGGCGAAATAGAAAAATGACAAAACGAGGCGAAAGAAACCATTTAAAACACATGCGTCACTGTTAGCCGCTCTGGCCAAGGGTGCCCGGATGCCCGATCGCCTCCAGCGCTGGCCCATCCAGCAAGCTGCCGTGGCGAACTAGAAAAATGCCAAAACAAGGCGAATGAAACAATTCACAACACATGCGTCACTGTTAGCCGCTCTGGCCAAGGGTGCCCGGATGCCCGATCGCCTCCGGCGCTGGCCCGTCGAGCAAGCTGCCGTGGCTAACTAGAAAAATGACGCAACGAGTGGAAAGAAACCATTTACAACACATGCGTCACTCTTAGCCTCTTTGGCCTAGGGTGCCCGGATGCCCGATCGCCTCCGGCGCTGGCCCATCCTGCAAGCTGCCGTGGCGAACTAGAAAAATGCCAAAACAAGGCGAAAGAAACCATTCACTACACATGCGTCACTGCTAGCCGCTCTGGCCTAGGGTGCCCGGATGCCCTATCGCCTCCGGCGCTGGCCCATCGAGCAAGCTGCAGTGGCGAAATAGAAAAATGACAAAACGAGGGGAAAGAAACCATTTACAACACATGCGTCACTGTTAGCCGCCCTGGATTAGGGTGCCCGAATGCCCGATCGCCTCCGGCGCTGGCCCATCGAGCAAGCTGCCGCGGCTAACTAGAAATATGCCACAACAAGGGGAAAGAAATCATTTAAAACACATGCGTCACTGTCAGCCGCTCTGGCCAAGGGTGCCCGGATGCCCGCTCGCCTCCGGCGCTGTTCCATCGAGCAACCTGCCGTGGCTAACTAGAAAAATGACGCAACGAGTGGAAAGAAACCATTTACAACACATGTGTCACTCTTAGCTGCTTTGGCCTAGGGTACCCGGATGCCCGATCGCCTCCGGCGCTGGCCCATCGAGCAAGCTTCCGTGGCGAACTAAAAAAATGCCAAAACAAGCCGAAAGAAACCATTCACAGCACATGCGTCACTGTTAGCCGCTCTGGCCTAGGGTGCCCGGATGCCCGCTCGCCTCCGGCGCTGGCTCATCAACCGAGCTGCCGTGGCTAACTAGAAAAATGACGCAACGAGTGGAAAGAAACCATTTACAACACATGTGTCACTCTTAGCCGCTTTGGCCTAGGGTGCCCGGATGCCCGATCGCCTCCGGCGCTGGCCCATCGAGCAAGCTTCCGTGGCGAACTAAAAAAATGCCAAAACAAGCCGAAAGAAACCATTCACAGCACATGCGTCACTGTTAGCCGCTCTGGCCTAGGGTGCCCGGATACCCGATCGCCTCCGGCGCTGGCCCATCAAGCAAGCTGCCGTGGCTAACTAGAAAAATGCCACAGCGAGGGGAAAGAAACCATTTACAACACATGCGTCACTGTTAGCCGCTCTGGATTAGGGTGCCCGAATGCCCGATCGCCTCCGGCGCTGGCCCATCGAGCAAGCTGCCGCGGCTAACTAGAAATATGCCACAACATGGGGACAGAAAATATTTACAACACATGAGTCACTGTTTGCCGCTCTGGCCATGGGTGCCCGGATGCCCAATCGCCTCCGGCGCTGGCCCATCGAGCAAGCTGCTGTAGCTAACTAGAAAAATGCCACAACGGGGGGAAAGAAACCATTTACAACACATGCGTCACTGTTAGCCGCTCTGGCCTAGGGTGCCCGCATGCCCGATCGCCTCCGGCGTTGGCCCATCAAGCAAGCTGCCGTGGCGGAGTAGAAAAATGCCAAAACGAGGCGAAAGAAACCATTTACAACACATGCGTCACTGTCAGCCGCTCTGGCCTAGGTAGCCCGGATACACGCTCGCCTCCGGCGCTGGCCCATCGAGCAAGCTGCCGTGGCTAACTAGAAAAATGCCACATCGAGGTGAAAGAAACCATTTAAAACACATGCGTCACTGTTAGCCGCTCTGGCCTCGGGCGCCCGGATGCCCGCTCACCTCAGGCGCTGGCCCATCCAGCAAGCTGCCGTGCCGAACTAGAAAAATGCCAAAACAAGGCGAAAGAAACCATTCACAACACATGCGTCACTGTTAGCCGCTCTGGCCTAGGGTGCACGGATGCCCGCTCGCCTCCGGCGCTGGCCCATCGAGCAAGCTGCAGTGGCGAAATAGAAAAATGCCAAAACGACGCGAAAGAAACCATTTACAACACATGCGTCACTGTTAGCCGCTCTGGCCTAAGGTGCCCGAATGCCCTACCGCCTCCGGTGCTAGCCCATCGAGCAAGCTGCCGTGGCGAAATAGAAAAATGTCAAAACAAGGCTAAAGAAATCATTTAAAACACATGCGTCACTGTTAGCCGCTCTGGCCAAGGGTGCCCGGATGGCCGATCGCCTCCGGCGCTGGCCCGTCGAGCAAGCTGCCGTGGCTAACTAGAAAAATGACGCAACGAGTGGAAAGAAACCATTTACAACACATGCGTCACTCTTAGCCTCTTTGGCCTTGGGTGCCCGGATGCCCGATCGCCTCCGGCGCTGGCCCATCCAGCAAGCTGCCGTGGCGAAATAGAAAAATGCCAAAACAAGGCGAAAGGAACCATTCACTACACATGCGTCACTGTTAGCCGCTCTGGCCTAGGGTGCCCGGATGCCCTATCGCCTCCGGCGCTGGCCCATCGAGCAAGCTGCAGTGGCGAAATAGAAAAATGACAAAACGAGGCGAAAGAAACCCTTTAAAACACATCCGTCACTGTTAGCCGCTCTGGCCAAGGGTGCCCGGATGCCCGATCGCCTCCAGCGCTGGCCCATCCAGCAAGCTGCCGTGGCGAACTAGAAAAATGCCAAAACAAGGCGAATGAAACAATTCACAACACATGCGTCACTGTTAGCCGCTCTGGCCAAGGGTGCCCGGATGCCCGATCGCCTCCGGCGCTGGCCCATCGAGCAAGCTGCAGTGGCGAAATAGAAAAATGACAAAACGAGGGGAAAGAAACCATTTACAACACATTCGTCACTGTCAGCCGCTCTGGCCAAGGGTGCTCGGATGCCCGCTCGCCTCCGGCGCTGTTTCATCGAGCAACCTGCCGTGGCTAACTAGAAAAATGACGCAACGAGTGGAAAGAAACCATTTACAACACATGTGTCACTCTTAGCTGCTTTGGCCTAGGGTGCCCGGATGCCCGATCGCCTCCGGCGCTGGCCCATCGAGCAAGCTGCAGTGGCGAAATAGAAAAATGACAAAACGAGGCGAAAGAAACCATTTCAAACGCATCCGTCACTGTTAGCCGCTCTGGCCTAGGGTGCCCGGATACCCGATCGCCTCCGGTGCTGGCCCATCAAGCAAGCTGCCGTGGCCAACTAGAAAAATGCAACAACGAGGGGAAAAAAACCATTTACAACACGTGCGTCACTGTTAGCCGCTCTGGCCTAGGGTGCCCGGATGCCCGCTCGCCTCCGGCGCTGGCTCATCAACCGAGCTGCCGTGGCTAACTAGAAAAATGACGCAACGAGTGGAAAGAAACCATTTACAACACATGTGTCACTCTTAGCCGCTTTGGCCTAGGGTGCCCGGATGCCCGATCGCCTCCGGCGCTGGCCCATCGAGCAAGCTTCCGTGGCGAACTAAAAAAATGCCAAAACAAGCCGAAAGAAACCATTCACAGCACATGCGTCACTGTTAGCCGCTCTGGCCTAGGGTGCCCGGATACCCGATCGCCTCCGGCGCTGGCCCATCAAGCAAGCTGCCGTGGCTAACTAGAAAAATGCCACAGCGAGGGGAAAGAAACCATTTACAACACATGCGTCACTGTTAGCCGCTCTGGATTAGGGTGCCCGAATGCCCGTTCGCCTCCGGCGCTGGCCCATCGAGCAAGCTGCCGCGGCTAACTAGAAATATGCCACAACATGGGGACAGAAAATATTTACAACACATGAGTCACTGTTTGCCGCTCTGGCCTAGGGTGCCCTCATGCCCGATCGCCTCCGGCGTTGGCCCATCAAGCAAGCTGCAGTGGCGGAGTAGAAAAATGCCAGAACGAGGCGAAAGAAACCATTTACAACCCATGCGTCACTGTTAGCCGCTCTGGCCTAGGGTGCCCGGATGCCCGCTCGCCTCCGACGCTGGCCCATCGAGCAAGCTGCCGTTGCTAACTAGAAAAATGCCACATCGAGGAGAAAGAAATCATTTAAAACACATGCGTCACTGTTAGCCGTTCTGGCCTAGGGTGCCCGGATGCCCGCTCGCCTCTGGCGCTGGCCTATCGAGCAAGCTGCTTTGGCGAAATAGAAAAATGCCAAAATGAGGCGAAAGAAACCATTTACAACACATGCGTCACTGTTAGCCGCTCTGGCCTAAGGTGCCCGGATGCCTGCTCACCTCCGGCGCTGGCCCATCGAGCAAGCTGCCGTGGCTAACTAGAAAAATGCCACATCGAGGTGAAAGAAACCATTTAAAACACATGCGTCACTGTTAGCCGCTCTGGCCTAGGGTGCCCGGATGCCCGCTCGCCTCAGGCGCTGGCCCATCCAGCAAGCTGCCGTGGCGAACTAGAAAAATGCCAAAACAAGGCGAAAGAAACCATTCACAACACATGCGTCACTGTTAGCCGCTCTGGCCTAGGGTGCCCGGATGCCCGCTCGCCTCCGGCGCTGGCCCATCGAGCAAGCTGCCGTGGCGAAATAGAAAAATGCCAAAACGACGCGAAAGAAACCATTTACAACACATGCGTCACTGTTAGCCGCTCTGGCCTAAGGTGCCCGAATGCCCTACCGCCTCCGGTGCTAGCCCATCGAGCAAGCTGCCGTGGCGAAATAGAAAAATGTCAAAACAAGGCTAAAGAAATCATTTAAAACACATGCGTCACTGTTAGCCGCTCTGGCCAAGGGTGCCCGGATGGCCGATCGCCTCCGGCGCTGGCCCGTCGAGCAAGCTGCCGTGGCTAACTAGAAAAATGACGCAACGAGTGGAAAGAAACCATTTACAACACATGCGTCACTCTTAGCCTCTTTGGCCTAGGGTGCCCGGATGCCCGATCGCCTCCGGCGCTGGCCCATCCAGCAAGCTGCCGTGGCGAACTAGAAAAATGCCAAAACAAGGCGAAAGAAACCATTCACTACACATGCGTCACTGTTAGCCGCTCTGGCCTAGGGTGCCCGGATGCCCTATCGCCTCCGGCGCTGGCCCATCGAGCAAGCTGCAGTGGCGAAATAGAAAAATGACAAAACGAGGCGAAAGAAACCCTTTAAAACACATCCGTCACTGTTAGCCGCTCTGGCCAAGGGTGCCCGGATGCCCGATCGCCTCCAGCGCTGGCCCATCCAGCAAGCTGCCGTGGCGAACTAGAAAAATGCCAAAACAAGGCGAATGAAACAATTCACAACACATGCGTCACTGTTAGCCGCTCTGGCCAAGGGTGCCCGGATGCCCGATCGCCTCCGGCGCTGGCCCGTCGAGCAAGCTGCCGTGGCTAACTAGAAAAATGACGCAACGAGTGGAAAGAAACCATTTACAACACATGCGTCACTCTTAGCCTCTTTGGCCTAGGGTGCCCGGATGCCCGATCGCCTCCGGCGCTGGCCCATCCTGCAAGCTGCCGTGGCGAACTAGAAAAATGCCAAAACAAGGCGAAAGAAACCATTCACTACACATGCGTCACTGCTAGCCGCTCTGGCCTAGGGTGCCCGGATGCCCAATCGCCTCCGGCGCTGGCCCATCGAGCAAGCTGCAGTGGCGAAATAGAAAAATGACAAAACGAGGGGAAAGAAACCATTTACAACACATGCGTCACTGTCAGCCGCTCTGGCCAAGGGTGCCCGGATGCCCGCTCGCCTCCGGCGCTGGCCCATCGAGCAAGCTGCCGTGGCTAACTAGAAAAATGACGCAACGAGTGGAAAGAAACCATTTACAACACATGTGTCACTCTTAGCTGCTTTGGCCTAGGGTGCCCGGATGCCCGCTCGCCTCCGACGCTGGCCCATCGAGCAAGCTGCCGTTGCTAACTAGAAAAATGCCACATCGAGGAGAAAGAAATCATTTAAAACACATGCGTCACTGTTAGCCGTTCTGGCCTAGGGTGCCCGGATGCCCGCTCGCCTCTGGCGCTGGCCTATCGAGCAAGCTGCTTTGGCGAAATAGAAAAATGCCAAAATGAGGCGAAAGAAACCATTTACAACACATGCGTCACTGTTAGCCGCTCTGGCCTAAGGTGCCCGGATGCCTGCTCACCTCCGGCGCTGGCCCATCGAGCAACCTTCAGTGGCTAACTAGAAAAATGCCACAACGAGGGGAAAGAATCCATTTAAAACACATGCGTCACTGTTAGCCCCTCTGGATTAGGGTGCCCGGACGCCCGATCGCCTCCGGCGCTGGCCCATCGAGCAAGCTGCCGTGGCTAACTAGAAAAATGCCACATCGAGGAGAAAGAAATCATTTAAAACACATGCGTCACTTTTAGCCGCTCTGGCCTAGGGTGCCCGGATGCCCGATCGCCTCCGGCGCTGGCCCATCGAGAAAGCTGCCGTGGCTAACTTGAAAAATGCCACAACGAGGGGAAAAAAACCATTTACAACACATGCGTCACTGTTAGCAGCTCTGGCCTAGGGTGCCCGGATGCCCGCTCGCCTCCGGCGCTTTCCCTTCGAGAAAGCTGCCGTGGCTAACTAGAAAAATGCCACAACAAGGGGAAGGAAACTATTTACAACAGATGCGTCACTGTTTTCCGCTGTGGCTTAGAATGCCCGGATGCCCGATCGCCTCCGGCGCTAGCCCATCGAGCAAGATGCCGTGGCCAACTAGAAAAACGGAACAACAAGGGGAAAGAAACCATTTACAACACATGCGTCACTGTTAGCCGCTCTGGCCTAGGGTGCCCGAATGCCCTACCGCCTCCGACGCTGGCCCATCGAGCAAGCTGCCGTGGCGAAAGAGAAAAATGTCAAAACGAGGCGAAAGAAATCGTTTAAAACACATGCGTCACTGTTAGTCGCTCTGGCCTAGGGTGCCCGGATGCCCGATCGCCTCCGGCGCTGGCCCATAAAGCAAGCTGCCGTGGCTAACTAGAAAAATTTCACAACGAGGGGAAAGAAACCATTTACAACAAATGCGTCACTGTTAGCCGCGCTGGATTAGGGTGCCCGAATGCCCGAACGCCTCCGGCGCTGGCCCATCGAGCAAGCTGCCGTGGCTATCTAGAAATATGCCACAACAAGAGGAAAGAAAATATTTACAACACATGAGTCACTGTTTGCCGCTCTGGCTTAGAATGCGCGGATGCCCGATCGCCTCCGGCGCTAGCCCATCGAGCAAGCTGCCGTGGCGAAATAAAAAAATGTCAAAACGAGGCGAAAGAAATCATTTAAAACACATGCGTCACTGTCAGACGCTCTGGCCAAGGGTGCCCGGATGCCAGATCGCCTCCGGCACTGGCCCATCGAGAGAGTTGCTGTGGCTAACTAGAAAAATGCCACAACGAGGGGAAAGAAACCATTTACAACACATGCGTCACTTTTAGCCGCTCTGGCCTAGGGTGCCCGCATGCCCGATCGCCTCCGGCGTTGGCCCATCAAGCAAGCTGCTGTGGCTAATTAGAAAAATGCCAAAACGAGGCGAAGGAAACCATTTACAACACATACGTCACTGTAAGCCGCTCAGGCCTAGAGTGCCCGCATGCCCGATCGCCTCCGGCGCTGGCCCATCAAGCAAGCTGCCGCGGCTAACTAGAAATATGACACAACAAGGGGAAAGAAAATATTTACAACACATGAGTCACTGTTTGCCGCTCTAGCTTAGAATTCCCGGATGCCCGATCGCCTCCGGCGCTAGCCCATCCAGCAAGCTGCCGTGGCGAATTAGAAAAATGACAAAACGAGGCGAAAGAAACCATTTACAACACATGCGTCACTGTAAGCCGCTCTTGCCTAGGGTGCCCGGATGCCCGCTCGCCTCCGACGCTGGCCCATCGAGCAAGCTGCCGTTGCTAACTAGAAAAATGCCACTTCGAGGAGAAAGAAATCATTTAAAACACATGCGTCACTGTTAGCCGCTCTGGCCTAGGGTGCCCGGATGCCCGATAGCCTCCGGCGCTGGCCCATCGAGAAAGCTGCCGTGGCTAACTAGAAAAATGCCAAAACGAGGCGAAGGAAACCATTTACAACACATGCGTCACTGTAAGCCGCTCTGGATTAGGGTGCCCGAATGCCCGAACGCCTCCGGCGCTGGCCCATCGAGCAAGCTGCCGTGGCTATCTAGAAATATGCCACAACAAGGGGAAAGAAAATATTTACAACACATGAGTCACTGTTTGCCGCTCTGGCTTAGAATGCCCGGATGCCCGATCGCCTCCGGCGCTAGCCCATCGAGCAAGCTGCCGTGGCGAAATAAAAAAATGTCAAAACGAGGCGAAAGAAATCATTTAAAACACATGCGTCACTGTCAGACACTCTGGCCTTGGGTGCCCGGATGCCAGATCGCCTCCGGCGCTGGCCCATCGAGAGAGTTGCTGTGGCTAACTAGAAAAATGCCACAACGAGGGGAAAGAAACCATTTACAACACATGCGTCACTTTTAGCCGCTCTGGCCTAGGGTGCCCGCATGCCCGGTCGCCTCCGGCGTTGGCCCATCAAGCAAGCTGCCCTGGCGGAGTAGAAAAATGCCAGAACGAGGAGAAAGAAACCATTTACAACACATGCGTCACTTTTAGCCGCTCTGGCCTAGGGTGCCCGCATGCCCGATCGCCTCCGGCGCTGGCCCATCGAGCAAGCTGCTGTGGCTAACTAAAAAAATGCCAAAACGAGGCGAAGGAAACCATTTACAACACATGCGTCACTGTAAGCCGCTCTGGCCTAGAGTGCCCGGATGCCCGCTCGCCTCCGGCGCTGGCCCATCAAGCAAGCTGCCGTGGATAGCTAGAAAAATGCCACAGCGAGGGGAAAGAAACCATTTACAACACATGCGTCACTGTTAGCCGCTCTGGATTAGGGTGCCAGAATGCCCGATCGCCTCCGGCGCTGGCCCATCGAGCAAGCTGCCGCGGCTAACTAGAAATATGCCACAACAAGGGGACAGAAAATATTTACAACACATGAGTCACTGTTTGCCGCTCTGGCTTAGAATTCCCGGATGCCCGATCGCCTCCGGCGCTAGCCCATCGAGCAAGCTGCCGTGGCGAATTAGAAAAATGACAAAACGAGGCGAAACAAACCATTTACAACACATACGTCACTGTAAGCCGCTCTGGCCTCGGGTGCCCGGATGCCCGCTCGCCTCCGACGCTGGCCCAATGAGCAAGCTGCCGTTGCTAACTATAAAAATGCCACATCGAGGAAAAAGAAATCATTTAAAACACATGCGTCACTGTTAGCCGTTCTGGCCTAGGGTGCCCGGATGCCCGCTCGCCTCTGGCGCTGGCCTATCGAGCAAGCTGCTTTGGCGAATTAGAAAAATGCCAAAATGAGGCGAAAGAAACCATTTACAACGCATGCGTCACTGTTAGCCGCTCTGGCCTAAGGTGCCCGGATGCCTGCTCACCTCCGGCGCTGGCCCATCGAGCAACCTTCCGTGGCTAACTAGAAAAATGCCACAACGAGGGGAAAGAATCCATTTAAAACACATGCGTCACTGTTAGCCGCTCTGGATTAGGGTGCCCGGACGCCCGATCGCCTCCGGCGCTGGCCCATCGAGCAAGCTGCCGTGGCTAACTAGAAAAATGCCACATCGAGGAGAAAGAAATCATTTAAAACACATGCGTCACTTTTAGCCGCTCTGGCCTAGGGTGCCCGAATGCCCTACCGCCTCCGACGCTGGCCCATCGAGCAAGCTGCCGTGGCGAAATAGAAAAATGTCAAAACGAGGCGAAAGAAATCATTTAAAACACATGCGTCACTGTCAGCCGCTCTGGCCAAGGGTGCCCGGATGCCAGATCGCCTCCGGCGCTGGCCCATCGAGCAAGCTGCCGTGGCTAACTAGAAAAATGCCAAAACGAGGCGAAAGAAACCATTTACAACACATGCGTCACTGTTAGCCACTCTGGCCTAGAGTGCCCGGATGCCCGCTCGCCTCCGGCGCTGTCCCATCGAGCAATCTGCCGTGGCTAACTAGAAAAATGCCACAACGAGGGGAAAGAAACCATTTACAACACATGCGTCACTGTCAGCAGCTCTGGCCTAGGGTGCCCCGAAGCCCGCCCGTCTCCGGCGCTGGCGCATCGAGCAAGCTGCCGTGGCGTACTAGAAAAGTGAAACAACGAGGGGAAAGAAACCATTTACAATACATGCGTCACTGTTAGTCGCTCTGGCCTAGGGTGTCCGGATGCTCGTGCGCCTCCGCCGCTGGCTCATCGAGCAAGTTGCTGTGGCTAACTAAAAAATGCCACGAGGGGAAAGAAACCATTTACAACACATGCGTCAATGTTAGCCGCTCTGGCCTAGGGTGCCCTCATGCCCGATCGCCTCCGGCGTTGGCCCATCAAGCAAGCTGCAGTGGCGGAGTAGAAAAATGCCAGAACGAGGCGAAAGAAACCATTTACAACCCATGCGTCACTGTTAGCCGCTCTGGCGTAGTGTGCCCGGATGCTCGCTCGCCTCCGGCGCTGGCCCATCGAGCAAGCTGCTCTGGCTAACTAGAAAAATGCCAAAACGAGGCGAAGGAAACCATTTACAACACATGCGTCACTGTAAGCCGCTCTGGCCTAGGGTGCCCGGATGCCCGCTCGCCTCCGGCACTGGCCCATCAAGCAAGCTGCCGTGGCGAATTAGAAAAATGCCAAAACGAGGCGAAAGAAACCATTTACAACACATGCGTCACTGTAAGCAGCTCTGGCCTAGGGTGCCCGGATGCCCGCTCGCCTCCGGCGCTGGCCCATCGAGCAAGCTGCCGTGGCTAACTAGAAAAATGCCACATTGAGGAGAAAGAAATCATTTAAAACACGTGCGTCACTGTTAGCCGCTCTGGCCTAGGGTGCCCGGATGCGCGCTCGCCTCCGGCGCTGTCCCATCGAGCAAGCTGCCGTGGCTAACTAGAAAAATGCCAAAACGAGGCGAAAGAAACCATTTACAACACATGCGTCACTGCTAGCCGCTCTGGCCTAAGGTGCCCGGATACCCGATCGCCTCCGGCGCTGGCCCATCGAGCAAGCTGCCGTGGCGAAATAGAAAAATGTCAAAACAAGGCGAAAGAAATCATTTAAAACACATGCGGCACTGCTAGCCGCTCTGACCATGGGTGCCCGGATGCCCAATCGCCTCCGGCGCTGGCCCATCGAGCAAGCTGCTGTAGCTAACTAGAAAAATGCCACAACGGGGGGAAAGAAACCATTTACAACACATGCGTCACTGTTAGCCGCTCTGGCCTAGGGTGCCCGCATGCCCGATCGCCTCCGGCGTTGGTCCATCAAGCAAGCTGCCGTGGCGGAGTAGAAAAATGCCAAAACGAGGCGAAAGAAACCATTTACAACACATGCGTCACTGTCAGCCGCTCTGGCCTAGGGAGCCCGGATACCCGCTCGCCTCCGGCGCTGGCCCATCGAGCAAGCTGCCGTGGCTAACTAGAAAAATGCCACATCGAGGTGATAGAAACCATTTAAAACACATGCGTCACTGTTAGCCGCTCCGGCCTCGGGCGCCCGGATGCCCGCTCGCCTCAGGCGCTGGCCCATCCAGCAAGCTGCCGTGCCGAACTAGAAAAATGCCAAAACAAGGCGAAAGAAACCATTCTCAACACATGCGTCACTGTTAGCCGCTCTGGCCTAGGGTGCACGGATGCCCGCTCGCCTCCGGCGCTGGCCCATCGAGCAAGCTGCAGTGGCGAAATAGAAAAATGCCAAAACGACGCGAAAGAAACCATTTACAACACATGCGTCACTGTTAGCCGCTCTGGCTAAGGGTGCCCGGATGCCCGATCGCCTCCGGCGCTGGCCCATCGAGCAAGCTGCAGTGGCGAAATAGAAAAATGACAAAACGAGGCGAAAGAAACCATTTAAAACACATCCGTCACTGTTAGCCGCTCTGGCCAAGGGTGCCCGGATGCCCGATCGCCTCCAGCGCTGGCCCATCGAGCAAGCTGCTACGGCTCACTAGAAAAATTCCAAAACGAGGCGAAGGAAACCATTTACAACACATGCGTCACTGTCAGCAGCTCTGGCCTAGAGTGCCCCGAAGACCGCCCGTCTCCGGCGCTGGCCCATCGAGCAAGCTGCCGTGGCGTACTAGAAAAGTGAAACAACGAGGGGAAAGAAACCATTTACAATACATGCGTCACTGTTAGTCGCTCTGGCCTAGGGTGTCCGGATGCTCGTTCGCCTCCACCGCTGGCCCATCGAGCAAGTTGCTGTGGCTAACTAAAAAAATGCCACAACGAGGGGAAAGAAACCATTTACAACACATGGGTCACTGTCAGCCGCTCTGGCCTAGGGAGCCCAGATACAAGCTCGCCTCCGGCGCTGGCCCATCCAGCAAGCTGCCGTGGCGAACTAGAAAAATGCCAAAACAAGGCGAATGAAACCATTCACAACACATGCGTCACTGTTAGCCGCTCTGGCCAAGGGTGCCCGGATGCCCGATCGCCTCCGGCGCTGGCCCGTCGAGCAAGCTGCCGTGGCTAACTAGAAAAATGACGCAACGAGTGGAAAGAAACCATTTACAACACATGCGTCACTCTTAGCCTCTTTGGCCTAGGGTGCCCGGATGCCCGATCGCCTCCGGCGCTGGCCCATCCAGCAAGCTGCCGTGGCGAACTAGAAAAATGCCAAAACAAGGCGAAAGAAACCATTCACTACACATGCGTCACTGCTAGCCGCTCTGGCCTAGGGTGCCCGGATGCCCTATCGCCTCCGGCGCTGGCCCATCGAGCAAGCTGCAGTGGCGAAATAGAAAAATGACAAAACGAGGGGAAAGAAACCATTTACAACACATGCGTCACTGTTAGCCGCCCTGGATTAGGGTACCCGAATGCCCGATCGCCTCCGGCGCTGGCCCATCGAGCAAGCTGCCGCGGCTAACTAGAAATATGCCACAACAAGGGGAAAGAAATCATTTAAAACACTTGCGTCACTGTCAGCCGCTCTGGCCAAGGGTGCCCGGATGCCCGCTCGCCTCCGGCGCTGTTCCATCGAGCAACCTGCCGTGGCTAACTAGAAAAATGACGCAACGAGTGGAAAGAAACCATTTACAACACATGTGTCACTCTTAGCTGCTTTGGCCTAGGGTGCCCGGATGCCCGATCGCCTCCGGCGCTGGCCCATCGACCAAGCTTCCGTGGCGAACTAAAAAAATGCCAAAACAAGCCGAAAGAAACCATTCACAGCACATGCGTCACTGTTAGCCGCTCTGGCCTAGGGCGCCCGGATACCCGATCGCCTCCGGTGCTGGCCCATCAAGCAAGCTGCCGTGGCCAACTAGAAAAATGCAACAACGAGGGGAAAAAACCATTTACAACACGTGCGTCACTGTTAGCCGCTCTGGCCTAGGGTGCCCGGATGCCTATCTCCTCCGGCGCTAGCCCATCGAGCAAGCTGCAGTGGCGAAATAGAAAAATGACAAAACGAGGCGAAAGAAACCGTTTCAAACACATCCGTCACTGTTAGCCGCTCTGGCCAAGGGTGCCCGGATGCCCGATCGCCTCCAGCGCTAGCCCATCGAGCAAGCTGCTACGGCTCACTAGAAAAATTCCAAAACGAGGCGAAGGAAACCAATTACAACACATGCGTCACTGTAAGCCGCTCTGGCCTAGAGTGCCCGGATGCCCGCTCGCCTCCGGCGCTGGCCCATCAACCGAGCTGCCGTGGCTAACTAGAAAAATGCCACAGCGAGGGGATAGAAACCATTTACAACACATGTGCCACTCTTAGCCGCTTTGGCCTAGGGTGCCCGGATGCCTATCTCCTCCGGCGCTAGCCCATCGAGCAAGCTGCAGTGGCGAAATAGAAAAATGACAAAACGAGGCGAAAGAAACCGTTTCAAACACATCCGTCACTGTTAGCCGCTCTGGCCAAGGGTGCCCGGATGCCCGATCGCCTCCAGCGCTAGCCCATCGAGCAAGCTGCTACGGCTCACTAGAAAAATTCCAAAACGAGGCGAAGGAAACCATTTACAACACATGCGTCACTGTAAGCCGCTCTGGCCTAGAGTGCCCGGATGCCCGCTCGCCTCCGGCGCTGGCCCATCAACCGAGCTGCCGTGGCTAACTAGAAAAATGCCACAGCGAGGGGATAGAAACCATTTACAACACATGTGTCACTCTTAGCCGCTCTGGCCTAGGGTGCCCGGATACCCGATCGCCTCCGGTGCTGGCCCATCAAGCAAGCTGCCGTGGCCAACTAGAAAAATGCAACAACGAGGGGAAAAAAACCATTTACAACACGTGCGTCACTGTTAGCCGCTCTGGCCTAGGGTGCCCGGATGCCCGCTCGCCTCCGGCGCTGGCCCATCAACCGAGCTGCCGTGGCTAACTAGAAAAATGACGCAACGAGTGGAAAGAAACCATTTACAACACATGTGTCACTCTTAGCCGCTTTGGCCTAGGGTGCCCGGATGCCCGATCGCCTCCGGCGCTGGCCCATCGAGCAAGCTGCAGTGGCGAAATAGAAAAATGACAAAACGAGGCGAAAGAAACCATTTAAAACACATCCGTCACTGTTAGCCGCTCTGGCCAAGGGTGCCCGGATGCCCGATCGCCTCCAGCGCTGGCCCATCGAGCAAGCTGCTACGGCTCACTAGAAAAATTCCAAAACGAGGCGAAGGAAACCATTTACAACACATGCGTCACTGTCAGCAGCTCTGGCCTAGAGTGCCCCGAAGACCGCCCGTCTCCGGCGCTGGCCCATCGAGCAAGCTGCCGTGGCGTACTAGAAAAGTGAAACAACGAGGGGAAAGAAACCATTTACAATACATGCGTCACTGTTAGTCGCTCTGGCCTAGGGTGTCCGGATGCTCGTTCGCCTCCACCGCTGGCCCATCGAGCAAGTTGCTGTGGCTAACTAAAAAAATGCCACAACGAGGGGAAAGAAACCATTTACAACACATGGGTCACTGTCAGCCGCTCTGGCCTAGGGAGCCCAGATACAAGCTCGCCTCCGGCGCTGGCCCATCCAGCAAGCTGCCGTGGCGAACTAGAAAAATGCCAAAACAAGGCGAATGAAACCATTCACAACACATGCGTCACTGTTAGCCGCTCTGGCCAAGGGTGCCCGGATGCCCGATCGCCTCCGGCGCTGGCCCGTCGAGCAAGCTGCCGTGGCTAACTAGAAAAATGACGCAACGAGTGGAAAGAAACCATTTACAACACATGCGTCACTCTTAGCCTCTTTGGCCTAGGGTGCCCGGATGCCCGATCGCCTCCGGCGCTGGCCCATCCAGCAAGCTGCCGTGGCGAACTAGAAAAATGCCAAAACAAGGCGAAACAAACCATTCACTACACATACGTCACTGCTAGCCGCTCTGGCCTAGGGTGCCCGGATGCCCTATCGCCTCCGGCGCTGGCCCATCGAGCAAGCTGCAGTGGCGAAATAGAAAAATGACAAAACGAGGGGAAAGAAACCATTTACAACACATGCGTCACTGTTAGCCGCCCTGGATTAGGGTACCCGAATGCCCGATCGCCTCCGGCGCTGGCCCATCGAGCAAGCTGCCGCGGCTAACTAGAAATATGCCACAACAAGGGGAAAGAAATCATTTAAAACACTTGCGTCACTGTCAGCCGCTCTGGCCAAGGGTGCCCGGATGCCCGCTCGCCTCCGGCGCTGTTCCATCGAGCAACCTGCCGTGGCTAACTAGAAAAATGACGCAACGAGTGGAAAGAAACCATTTACAACACATGTGTCACTCTTAGCTGCTTTGGCCTAGGGTGCCCGGATGCCCGATCGCCTCCGGCGCTGGCCCATCGAGCAAGCTTCCGTGGCGAACTAAAAAAATGCCAAAACAAGCCGAAAGAAACCATTCACAGCACATGCGTCACTGTTAGCCGCTCTGGCCTAGGGCGCCCGGATACCCGATCGCCTCCGGTGCTGGCCCATCAAGCAAGCTGCCGTGGCCAACTAGAAAAATGCAACAACGAGGGGAAAAAACCATTTACAACACGTGCGTCACTGTTAGCCGCTCTGGCCTAGGGTGCCCGGATGCCTATCTCCTCCGGCGCTAGCCCATCGAGCAAGCTGCAGTGGCGAAATAGAAAAATGACAAAACGAGGCGAAAGAAACCGTTTCAAACACATCCGTCACTGTTAGCCGCTCTGGCCAAGGGTGCCCGGATGCCCGATCGCCTCCAGCGCTAGCCCATCGAGCAAGCTGCTACGGCTCACTAGAAAAATTCCAAAACGAGGCGAAGGAAACCATTTACAACACATGCGTCACTGTAAGCCGCTCTGGCCTAGAGTGCCCGGATGCCCGCTCGCCTCCGGCGCTGGCCCATCAACCGAGCTGCCGTGGCTAACTAGAAAAATGCCACAGCGAGGGGATAGAAACCATTTACAACACATGTGTCACTCTTAGCCGCTTTGGCCTAGGGTGCCCGGATGCCTATCTCCTCCGGCGCTAGCCCATCGAGCAAGCTGCAGTGGCGAAATAGAAAAATGACAAAACGAGGCGAAAGAAACCGTTTCAAACACATCCGTCACTGTTAGCCGCTCTGGCCAAGGGTGCCCGGATGCCCGATCGCCTCCAGCGCTAGCCCATCGAGCAAGCTGCTACGGCTCACTAGAAAAATTCCAAAACGAGGCGAAGGAAACCATTTACAACACATGCGTCACTGTAAGCCGCTCTGGCCTAGAGTGCCCGGATGCCCGCTCGCCTCCGGCGCTGGCCCATCAACCGAGCTGCCGTGGCTAACTAGAAAAATGCCACAGCGAGGGGATAGAAACCATTTACAACACATGTGTCACTCTTAGCCGCTCTGGCCTAGGGTGCCCGGATACCCGATCGCCTCCGGTGCTGGCCCATCAAGCAAGCTGCCGTGGCCAACTAGAAAAATGCAACAACGAGGGGAAAAAAACCATTTACAACACGTGCGTCACTGTTAGCCGCTCTGGCCTAGGGTGCCCGGATGCCCGCTCGCCTCCGGCGCTGGCCCATCAACCGAGCTGCCGTGGCTAACTAGAAAAATGACGCAACGAGTGGAAAGAAACCATTTACAACACATGTGTCACTCTTAGCCGCTTTGGCCTAGGGTGCCCGGATGCCCGATCGCCTCCGGCGATGGCCCATCGAGCAAGCTTCCGTGGCGAACTAAAAAAATGCCAAAACAAGCCGAAAGAAACCATTCACAGCACATGCGTCACTGTTAGCCGCTCTGGCCTAGGGTGCCCGGATACCCGATCGCTTCCGGTGCTGGCCCATCAAGCAAGCTGCCGTGGCCAACTAGAAAAATGCAACGAGGGGAAAAAAACCATTTACAACACGTGCGTCACTGTTAGCCGCTCTTGCCTAGGGTGCCCGGATGCCTATCGCCTCCGGCGCTGGCCCATCGAGCAAGCTGCAGTGGCGAAATAGAAAAATGACAAAACGAGGCGAAAGAAACCATTTCAAACACATCCGTCACTGTTAGCCGCTCTGGCCAAGGGTGCCCGGATGCCCGATCGCCTCCAGCGCTAGCCCATCGATCAAGCTGCTACGGCTCACTAGAAAAATTCCAAAACGAGGCGAAGGAAACCATTTACAACACATGCGTCACTGTAAGCCGCTCTGGCCTAGAGTGCCCGGATGCCCGCTCGCCTCCGGCGCTGGCCCATCAACCGAGCTGCCGTGGCTAACTAGAAAAAAGCCACAGCGAGGGGATAGAAACCATTTACAACACATGCGTCACTGTTAGCCGCTCTGGATTAGGGTGCCCGAATGCCCGATCGCCTCCGGCGCTGGCCCATCGAGCAAGCTGCCGCGGCTAACTAGAAATATGCCACAACAAGGGGAAAGAAAATATTTACAACACATGAGTCACTGTTTGCCGCTCTGGCTTAGAATTCCCGGATGCCCGATCGCCTCCGGCGCTAGCCCATCGAGCAAGCTGCCGTGGCGAATTAGTAAAATGACAAAACGAGGCGAAAGAAACCATTTACAACACATGCGTCACTGTAAGCCGCTCTTGCCTAGGGTGCCCGGATGCCCGCTCGCCTCCGACGCTGGCCCATCGAGCAAGCTGCCGTTGCTAACTAGAAAAATGCCACTTCGAGGAGAAAGAAATCATTTAAAACACATGCGTCACTGTTAGCCGCTCTGACCTAGGGTGCCCGGATGCCCGATCGCCTCCGGCGCTGGCCCATCGAGAAAGCTGCCGTGGCTAACTAGAAAAATGCCAAAACGAGGCGAAGGAAACCATTTACAACACATGCGTCACTGTAAGCCGCTCTGGCCTAGAGTGCCCGGATGCCCGCTCGCCTCCGGCGCTGGCCCATAAAGCAAGCTGCCGTGGCTAACTAGAAAAATGGCACAACGAGGGGAAAGAAACCATTTACAACACATGCGTCACTGTTAGCCGCTCTGGATTAGGGTGCCCGAATGCCCGAACGCCTCCGGCGCTGGCCCATCGAGCAAGCTGCCGTGGCTATCTAGAAATATGCCACAACAAGTGGAAAGAAAATATTTACAACACATGAGTCACTGCTTGCCGCTCTGGCTTAGAATGCCCGGATGCCCGATCGCCTCCGGCGCTAGCCCATCGAGCAAGCCGCCGTGGCGAAATAAAAAAATGTCAAAACGAGGCGAAAGAAATCATTTAAAACACATGCGTCACTGTCAGACGCTCTGGCCAAGGGTGCCCGGATGCCAGATCGCCTCCGGCGCTGGCCCATCGAGAGAGTTGCTGTGGCTAACTAGAAAAATGCCACAACGAGGGGAAAGAAACCATTTACAACACATGCGTCACTCTTAGCCGCTTTGGCCTAGGGTGCCCGGATGCCCGATCGCCTCCGGCGCTGGCCCATCGAGCAAGCTTCCGTGGCGAACTAAAAAAATGCCAAAACAAGCCGAAAGAAACCATTCACAGCACATGCGTCACTGTTAGCCGCTCTGGTCTAGGGTGCCCGGATACCCGATCGCCTCCGGTGCTGACCCATCAAGCAAGCTGCCGTGGCCAACTAGAAAAATGCAACAACGAGGGGAAAAAAAACATTTACAACACGTGCGTCACTGTTAGCCGCTCTGGCCTAGAGTGCCCTGATGCCTATCGCCTCCGGCGCTGGCCCAACGAGCAAGCTGCAGTGGCGAAATAGAAAAATGACAAAACGAGGCGAAAGAAACCATTTCAAACACATCCGTCACTGTTAGCCGCTCTGGCCAAGGGTGCCCGGATGCCCGATCGCCTCCAGCGCTAGCCCATCGAGCAAGCTGCTACGGCTCACTAGAAAAATTCTAAAACGAGGCGAAGGAAACCATTTATAACACATGCGTCACTGTAAGCCGCTCTGGCCTAGAGTGCCCGGATGCCCGCTCGCCTCCGGCGCTGGCCCATCAACCGAGCTGCCGTGGCTAACTAGAAAAATGCCACAGCGAGGGGATAGAAACCATTTACAACACATGCGTCACTGTTAGCCGCTCTGGATTAGGGTGCCCGAATGCCCGATCGCCTCCGGCGCTGGCCCATCGAGCAAGCTGCCGCGGCTAACTAGATATATGCCACAACAAGGGGAAATAAAATATTTACAACACATGAGTCACTGTTTGCCGCTCTGGCTTAGAATTCCCGGATGCCCGATCGCCTCCGGCGCTAGCCCATCGAGCAAGCTGGCGTGGCGAATTAGAAAAATGACAAAACGAGGCGAAAGAAACCATTTACAACACATGCGTCACTGTAAGCTGCTCTTGCCTATGGTGCCCGGATGCCCGCTCGCCTCCGACGCTGGCCCATCGAGCAAGCTGCCGTTGCTAACTAGAAAAATGCCACTTCGAGGAGAAAGAAATCATTTAAAACACATGCGTCACTGTTAGCCGCTCTGGCCTAGGGTGCCCGGATGCCCGATCGCCTCCGGCGCTGGCCCATCGAGCAAGCTGCTGTGGCTAACTAGAAAAATGCCAAAACGAGGCGAAGGAAACCATTTACAACACATGCGTCACTGTAAGCCGCTCTGGCCTAAGGTGCCCGGATGCCCGCTCGCCTCCGGCGCTGGCCCATCAAGCAAGCTGCCGCGGCTAACTAGCAAAATGCCAAAACGAGGCGAAGGAAACCATTTACAACACATGCGTCACTGTAAGCCGCTCTGGCCTAGGGTGCCCGGATGCCCGCTCGCCTCCGGCGCTGGCCCATCAAGCAAGCTGCCGTGGCTAACTAGAAAAATGCCACAGCGAGTGGAAAGAAACCATTTACCACACATGCGTCACTGTTAGCCGCTCTGGATTAGGGTGCCCGAATGCCCGATCGCATCCGGCGCTGGCCCATCGAGCAAGCTGCCGCGGCTAACTAGAAATATGCCACAACAAGGGGACAGAAAATATTTACAACACATGAGTCACTGTTTTCCGCTCTGGATTAGAATTCCCGGATGCCCGATCGCCTCCGGCGCTAGCCCATCGAGCAAGCTGCCGTGGCGAATTAGAAAAATGACAAAACGAGGCGAAAGAAACCATTTACAACACATACGTCACTGGAAGCCGCTCTGGCCTAGGGTGCCCGGATGCCCGCTCGCCTCCGACGCTGGTCCATCGAGCAAGCTGCTTTGGCGAAATAGAAAAATGCCAAAATGAGGCGAAAGAAACCATTTACAACACATCCGTCACTGTTAGCCGCTCTGGCCTAAGGTGCCCGGATGCCTGCTCACCTCCGGCGCTGGCCCATCGAGCAACCTTCCGTGGCTAACTAGAAAAATGCCACAACGAGGGGAAAGAATCCATCTAAAACACATGCGTCACTGTTAGCCCCTCTGGATTAGGGTGCCCGGACGCCCGATCGCCTCCGGCGCTGGCCCATCGAGCAAGCTGCGGTGGCTAACTAGAAAAATGCCACATCGAGGAGAAAGAAATCATTTAAAACACATGCGTCACTTTTAGCCGCTCTGGCCTAGGGTGCCCGGATGCCCGATCGCCTCCGGCGCTGGCCCATCGAGAAAGCTGCCGTGGCTAACTAGAAAAATGCCACAACAAGGGGAAAGAAACTATTTACAACAGATGCGTCACTGTTTTCCGCTTTGGCTTAGAATGCCCGGATGCCCGATCGCCTCCGGCGCTAGCCCATCGAGCAAGATGCCGTGGCCAACTAGAAAAACGGAACAACAAGGGGAAAGAAACCATTTACAACACATGCGTCACTGTTAGCCGCTCTGGCCTAGGGTGCCCGAATGCCCTACCGCCTCCGACGCTGGCCCATCGAGCAAGCTGCCGTGGCGAAATAGAAAAATGTCAAAACGAGGCGAAAGAAATCATTTAAAACACATGCGTCACTGTTAGCCGCTCTGGCCTAGCGTGCCCGGATGCCCGATCGCCTCCGGCGCTGGCCCATAAAGCAAGCTGCCATGGCTAACTAGAAAAATTTCACAACGAGGGGAAAGAAACCATTTACAACACATGCGTCACTGTTAGCCGCGCTGGATTAGGGTGCCCGAATGCCCGAACGCCTCCGGCGCTGGCCCATCGAGCAAGCTGCCGTGGCTATCTAGAAATATGCCACAACAAGGGGAAAGAAAATATTTACAACACATGAGTCACTGTTTGCCGCTCTGGCTTAGAATGCGCGGATGCCCGATCGCCTCCGGCGCTAGCCCATCGAGCAAGCTGCCGTGGCGAAATAAAAAAATGTCAAAACGAGGCGAAAGAAATCATTTAAAACACATGCGTCACTGTCAGACGCTCTGGCCAAGGGCGCCCGGATGCCAGATCGCCTCCGGCGCTGGCCCATCGAGAGAGTTGCTGTGGCTAACTAGAAAAATGCCACAACGAGGGGAAAGAAACCATTTACAACACATGCGTCACTTTTAGCCGCTCTGGCCTAGGGTGCCCGGATGCCCGATCGCCTCCGGCGCTGGCCCATAAAGCAAGCTGCCGTGGCTAACTAGAAAAATTTCACAACGAGGGGAAAGAAACCATTTACAACACATGCGTCACTGTTAGCCGCGCTGGATTAGGGTGCCCGAATGCCCGAACGCCTCCGGCGCTGGCCCATCGAGCAAGCTGCCGTGGCTATCTAGAAATATGCCACAACAAGGGGAAAGAAAATATTTACAACACATGAGTCACTGTTTGCCGCTCTGGCTTAGAATTCCCGGATGCCCGATCGCCTCCGGCGCTGGCCCATCGAGAAAGCTGCCGTGGCTAACTAGAAAAATGCCAAAACGAGGCGAAGGAGACCATTTACAACACATGCGTCACTGTTAGCCGCTCTGGCCTAAGGTGCCCGGATGCCTGCTCACCTCCGGCGCTGGCCCATCGAGCAACCTTCCGTGGCTAACTAGAAAAATGCCACAACGAGGGGAAAGAATCCATTTAAAACACATGCGTCACTGTTAGGCGCTCTGGATTAGGGTGCCCGGACGCCCGATCGCCTCCGGCGCTGGCCCATCGAGCAAGCTGCCGTGGCTAACTAGAAAAATGCCACATCGAGGAGAAAGAAATCATTTAAAACACATGCGTCACTTTTAGCCGCTCTGGCCTAGGGTGCCCGAATGCCCTACCGCCTCCGACGCTGGCCCATCGAGCAAGCTGCCGTGGCGAAATAGAAAAATGTCAAAACGAGGCGAAAGAAATCATTTAAAACACATGCGTCACTGTCAGCCGCTCTGGCCAAGGGTGCCCGGATGCCAGATCGCCTGCGGCGCTGGCCCATCGAGCAAGTTGCTGTGGCTATCTAGAAAAATGCCACAACGAGGGGAAAGAAACCATTTACAACAGATGTGTCACTGTTACCCGCTCTGGCCTAGGGTTCCGCATGCCCGATCGCCTCCGGCGTTGGTCCATCAAGCAAGCTGCCGTGGCGGAGTAGAAAAATGCCAGAACGAGGCGAAAGAAACAATTTACAACACATGCGTCACTGTTAGCCGCTCTGGCCTAATGTGCCCGAATGCTCGCTCTCCTCCGGCGCTGGCCCATCGAGCAAGCTGCTGTGGCTAACTAGAAAAATGCCAAAACGAGGCGAAGGAAACAATTTACAACACATGCGTCACTGTAAGCCGCTCTTGCCTAGAGTGCCCGGATGCCCGCTCGCCTCCGGCGCTGGCCCATCAAGCAAGCTGCCGTTGCTAACTAGAAAAATGCCAAAACGAGGGGAAAGAAACCATTTACAACACATGCGTCACTGTTAGCCGCTCTGGCCTAAGGTGCCCGGATACCCGATCGCCTCCGGCGCTGGCCCATCAAGCAAGCTGCCGTGGCAACAAGAAAAATGGAACAACGAGGGGAAAGAAACCATTTACAACACATGCGTCACTGTTAGGCGCTCTGGCCTAGGGAGCCCGAATGCCCTACCGCCTCCGGCTCTGGCCCATCGAGCAAGCTGCCGTGGCGAAATCAAGGGTGCCCGGATGCCAGATCGCCTGCGGCGCTGGCCCATCGAGCAAGTTGCTGTGGCTAACTAGAAAAATGCCACAACGAGGGGAAAGAAACCATTTACAACACATGCGTCACTGTTAGCCGCTCTGGCCTAGGGTGCCCGCATGCCCGATCGCCTCCGGCGTTGGCCCATCAAGCAAGCTGCCGTGGCGGAGTAGAAAAATGCCAAAACGAGGCGAAAGAAACCATTTACAACACATGCGTCACTGTTAGCCGCTCTGGCCTAGTGTGCCCGGATGTCCTCTCGCCTCCGGCGCTGGCCCATCGAGCAAGCTGCTGTGGCTAACTAGGAAATGCCAAAACGAGGCGAAGTAAACCATTTACAACACATGCGTCACTGTAAGCCGCTCTGGCCTAGGGTGCCCGGATGCCCGCTCGCCTCCGGCGCTGGCCCATCAAGCAAGCTGCCGTAGCTAACTAGAAAAATGCCACAACGAGGGGAAAGAAACCATTTACAACACATGCGTCACTGTTAGCCGCTCTGGCCTAGGGTGCCCGGATGCCCGCTCGCCTCCGGCGCTGGCCCATCAAGCAAGCTGCCGTGGCTAACTATAAAAATGCCACAATGACGGGAAAGAAACCATTTACAACACATGCCTCACTGTAAGCCGCTCTGGCCTAGGGTGCCCGGATGCCCGCTCGCCTCCGGCGCTGGCCCATCAAGCAAGCTGCCGTGGCTAACTAGAAAAATGCCACAGCGAGGGGAAAGAAACCATTTACCACACATGCGTCACTGTTAGCCGCTCTGGATTAGGGTGCCCGAATGCCCGATCGCATCCGGCGCTGGCCCATCGAGCAAGCTGCCGCGGCTAACTAGAAATATGCCACAACAAGGGGACAGAAAATATTTACAACACATGAGTCACTGTTTTCCGCTCTGGCTTAGAATTCCCGGATGCCCGATCGCCTCCGGCGCTAGCCCATCGAGCAAGCTGCCGTGGCGAATTAGAAAAATGACAAAACGAGGCGAAAGAAACCATTTACAACACATACGTCACTGGAAGCCGCTCTGGCCTAGGGTGCCCGGATGCCCGCTCGCCTCCGACGCTGGCCCATCGAGCAAGCTGCTTTGGCGAAATAGAAAAATGCCAAAATGAGGCGAAAGAAACCATTTACAACACATCCGTCACTGTTAGCCGCTCTGGCCTAAGGTGCCCGGATGCCTGCTCACCTCCGGCGCTGGCCCATCGAGCAACCTTCCGTGGCTAACTAGAAAAATGCCACAACGAGGGGAAAGAATCCATCTAAAACACATGCGTCACTGTTAGCCCCTCTGGATTAGGGTGCCCGGACGCCCGATCGCCTCCGGCGCTGGCCCATCGAGCAAGCTGCGGTGGCTAACTAGAAAAATGCCACATCGAGGAGAAAGAAATCATTTAAAACACATGCGTCACTTTTAGCCGCTCTGGCCTAGGGTGCCCGGATGCCCGATCGCCTCCGGCGCTGGCCCATCGAGAAAGCTGCCGTGGCTAACTAGAAAAATGCCACAACAAGGGGAAAGAAACTATTTACAACAGATGCGTCACTGTTTTCCGCTTTGGCTTAGAATGCCCGGATGCCCGATCGCCTCCGGCGCTAGCCCATCGAGCAAGATGCCGTGGCCAACTAGAAAAACGGAACAACAAGGGGAAAGAAACCATTTACAACACATGCGTCACTGTTAGCCGCTCTGGCCTAGGGTGCCCGAATGCCCTACCGCCTCCGACGCTGGCCCATCGAGCAAGCTGCCGTGGCGAAATAGAAAAATGTCAAAACGAGGCGAAAGAAATCATTTAAAACACATGCGTCACTGTTAGCCGCTCTGGCCTAGCGTGCCCGGATGCCCGATCGCCTCCGGCGCTGGCCCATAAAGCAAGCTGCCATGGCTAACTAGAAAAATTTCACAACGAGGGGAAAGAAACCATTTACAACACATGCGTCACTGTTAGCCGCGCTGGATTAGGGTGCCCGAATGCCCGAACGCCTCCGGCGCTGGCCCATGGAGCAAGCTGCCGTGGCTATCTAGAAATATGCCACAACAAGGGGAAAGAAAATATCTACAACACATGAGTCACTGTTTGCCGCTCTGGCTTAGAATGCGCGGATGCCCGATCGCCTCCGGCGCTAGCCCATCGAGCAAGCTGCCGTGGCGAAATAAAAAAATGTCAAAACGAGGCGAAAGAAATCATTTAAAACACATGCGTCACTGTCAGACGCTCTGGCCAAGGGTGCCCGGATGCCAGATCGCCTCCGGCGCTGGCCCATCGAGAGAGTTGCTGTGGCTAACTAGAAAAATGCCACAACGAGGGGAAAGAAACCATTTACAACACATGCGTCACTTTTAGCCGCTCTGGCCTAGGGTGCCCGGATGCCCGATCGCCTCCGGCGCTGGCCCATAAAGCAAGCTGCCGTGGCTAACTAGAAAAATTTCACAACGAGGGGAAAGAAACCATTTACAACACATGCGTCACTGTTAGCCGCGCTGGATTAGGGTGCCCGAATGCCCGAACGCCTCCGGCGCTGGCCCATCGAGCAAGCTGCCGTGGCTATCTAGAAATATGCCACAACAAGGGGAAAGAAAATATTTACAACACATGAGTCACTGTTTGCCGCTCTGGCTTAGAATTCCCGGATGCCCGATCGCCTCCGGCGCTGGCCCATCGAGAAAGCTGCCGTGGCTAACTAGAAAAATGCCAAAACGAGGCGAAGGAGACCATTTACAACACATGCGTCACTGTTAGCCGCTCTGGCCTAAGGTGCCCGGATGCCTGCTCACCTCCGGCGCTGGCCCATCGAGCAACCTTCCGTGGCTAACTAGAAAAATGCCACAACGAGGGGAAAGAATCCATTTAAAACACATGCGTCACTGTTAGGCGCTCTGGATTAGGGTGCCCGGACGCCCGATCGCCTCCGGCGCTGGCCCATCGAGCAAGCTGCCGTGGCTAACTAGAAAAATGCCACATCGAGGAGAAAGAAATCATTTAAAACACATGCGTCACTTTTAGCCGCTCTGGCCTAGGGTGCCCGAATGCCCTACCGCCTCCGACGCTGGCCCATCGAGCAAGCTGCCGTGGCGAAATAGAAAAATGTCAAAACGAGGCGAAAGAAATCATTTAAAACACATGCGTCACTGTCAGCCGCTCTGGCCAAGGGTGCCCGGATGCCAGATCGCCTGCGGCGCTGGCCCATCGAGCAAGTTGCTGTGGCTATCTAGAAAAATGCCACAACGAGGGGAAAGAAACCATTTACAACAGATGTGTCACTGTTACCCGCTCTGGCCTAGGGTGTCCGCATGCCCGATCGCCTCCGGCGTTGGTCCATCAAGCAAGCTGCCGTGGCGGAGTAGAAAAATGCCAGAACGAGGCGAAAGAAACAATTTACAACACATGCGTCACTGTTAGCCGCTCTGGCCTAATGTGCCCGAATGCTCGCTCTCCTCCGGCGCTGGCCCATCGAGCAAGATGCCGTGGCCAACTAGAAAAACGGAACAACAAGGGGAAAGAAACCATTTACAACACATGCGTCACTGTTAGCCGCTCTGGCCTAGGGTGCCCGGATGCCCGCTCGCCTCCGGCGTTGGCCCATCGAGCAAGCTGCTGTTGCTAACTAGAAAAATCTCACTACGAGAGGAAAGAAACCATTTACAACACATGCGTCACTTTTAGCAGCTCTAGCCTAGGGTGCCCGGATGCCCGCTCGCCTCCAGCGCTGGCCCAACGAGCAAGCTGCCGTGGCAAACTAGAAAAAATGCCATGTCGAGGGGAAAGAATTCATCTAAAACACATGCGTCACTTTTAGCCGCTCTGGCCTAGGGTGCCCGGATGCCCGCTCGCCTCCGGCGCTGGCCCATCGAGCAAGCTTCCGTGGCTAACTAGAAAAATGCCACAACGAGGGGAACAAACCATTTACAACACATGCGTCACTGTTAGCCGCTCTGGCCTAGGGTGCCCTGATGCCCAATCGCCTCCGATACTGGGCCATCGAGCAAGTGGCCGTGGCGAATTGAAAAATGCCAAAACGAGGCGAAAGAAACCATTTACAACACATGCGTCACTGTTAGCCGCTCTGGCCTAGGGTGCCCGGATGCGTGATCGCCTCCGGCGCTGGCCTATCGAGCAAGCTGCCGTAACGAACTATAAAAATGCCAAAACGAGGCGAAGTAAACCATTTACAACACATGCGTCACTGTAAGCCGCTCTGGCCTAGGGTGCCCGGATGCCCGCTCGCCTCCGGCGCTGGCCCATCAAGCAAGCTGCCGTAGCTAACTAGAAAAATGCCACAACGAGGGGAAAGAAAACATTTACAACACATGCGTCACTGTTAGCCGCTCTGGCCTAGGGTGCCCGGATGCCCGCTCGCCTCCGGCGCTGGCCCATCAAGCAAGCTGCCGTGGCTAACTATAAAAATGCCACAACGACGGGAAAGAAACCATTTACAACACATGCCTCACTGTTAGCCGCTCTGGCCTAGGGTGCCCGGATGCTCGATCGCCTCCGAGGCTGGGCCATCGAGCACGTTGCCGTGGCTAACTTGAACAATGCCACAACGAGGGGAAAGAAATCAATTAAAACACATGTGTCACTGTTAGCCGCTCTCGCCAACGGCGTCCGGATGCCCGATCGCCTCCGGCGCTGGCTCATTGAGCAACAAGCCGGAAATTTGGGCGAGTTGGTAAGTGTTCATTTTCGCTCTCAGCGCAACTCGAACGGGACACAAGACAAAGGACTAGCACAAACAGGCGCTGTTTGTGCTAGTCCTTCACCTTGTGTCCAGCTCACCGAGCAAGCTGCCGTGGCCAACTAGAAAAATTCAACAACAAGGGGAAAAAAACCATTTACAACACTTGCGTCACTGTTAGCCGCTCTGGCCTAGGGTGCCCGCATGCCCGATCGCCTCCGGCGTTGGCCCATCAAGCAAGCTGCCGTGTCGGAGTAGAAAAATGCCAAAACGAGGCGAAAGAAACCATTTACAACACATGCGTCACTGTTAGCCGCTCTGGCCTAGTGTGCCCGGATGTCATCTCGCCTCCGGCGCTGGCCCATCGAGCAAGCTGCTGTGGCTAACTAGAAAATGCCAAAACGAGGCGATGTAAACCATTTACAACACATGCGTCACTGTAAGCCGCTCTGGCCTAGGGTGCCCGGATGCCCGCTCGCCTCCGGCGTTGGCCCATCGAGCAAGCTGCTGTTGCTAACTAGAAAAATCTCACTACGAGAGGAAAGAAACCATTTACAACACATGCGTCACTTTTAGCAGCTCTAGCCTAGGGTGCCCGGATGCCCGCTCGCCTCCAGCGCTGGCCCATCGAGCAAGCTGCCGTGGCTAACTAGAAAAAATGCCATGTCGAGGGGAAAGAATTCATCTAAAACACATGCGTCACTGTTAGCCGCTCTGGACTAGGGTGCCCGAATGCTCGATCGCCTCCGACGCTGGGCCATCGAGCAAGTTGCCGTGGCTAACTAGAAAAATGCCACAACGAGGTGAAAGAAACCATTTACAACACATGCGTCACTGTTAGCCGTCTGGCCTAGGGTGCCCTGTTGCTCGATCGCCTCCGATGCTGGACCATCGAGCAAGTGGCCGTGGCTAACTAGAAAAATACCACAACGAGATGAAATAAACCAATTACAACACATGTGTCACTGTTAGCCGCTCTGGCCTAGGGTGCCCGGATGCCCGATCGCCTCCGACGCTAGGCCATCGAGCAAGCTGCCGTGGCTGACTAGAAAAATGCCACATCGAGGGGAAAGAATTCATTTAAAACACATGCGTCACTTTTAGCCGCTCTGGAATATAGTGCCCCGATGCCCGATCGCCTCCGGCGCTGGCCCATCGAGCAAGCTGCCGTGGCGAAATAGAAAAATGTCAAAACGAGGCGAAAGAAATCATTTACAACACATGCGTCACTGTAAGCCGCTCTGGCCTTGAGTGCCCGGATGCCCGCTCGCCTCCGGCGCTGGCCCATAAAGCAAGCTGCCGTGGCTAACTAGAAAAATGCCACAACGAGGGGAAAGAAACCATTTACAACACATGCGTCACTGTTAGCCGCTCTGAATTAGGGTGCCCGGATGCCCGAACGCCTCCGGCGCTGGCCCATCGAGCAAGCTGCCGTGGCTATCTAGAAATATGCCACAACAAGGGGAAAGAAAATATTTACAACACATGAGTCACTGTTTGCCGCTCTGGCTTAGAATGCCCGGATGCCCGATCGCCTCCGGCGCTAGCCCATCGAGCAAGCTGCCGTGGCGAAATAGAAAAATGTCAAAACGAGGTGAAAGAAATCATTTACAACACATGCGTCACTGTAAGTCGCTCTGGCCTTGAGTGCCCGGATGCCCGCTCGCCTCCGGCGCTGGCCCATAAAGCAAGCTGCCGTGGCTAACTAGAAAAATGCCACAACGAGGGGAAAGAAACCATTTACAACACATGCGTCACTGTTAGCCGCTCTGGCCTAGGGTGCCCGCATGCCCGATCGCCTCCGGCGTTGGCCCATCAAGCAAGCTGCCCTGGCGGAGTAGAAAAATGCCAGAACGAGGCGAAAGAAGCCATTTACAACACATGCGTCACTGTTAGCCGCTCTGGCCTTGTGTGCCCGAATACTCGCTCGCCTCCGGCGCTGGCCCATCGAGCAAGCTGCTGTGGGTAACTAGAAAAATGCCAAAACGAGGCGAAGGAAACCATTTACAACACATGCGTCACTGTAAGCCGCTCTGGCCTAGAGTGCCCGGATGCCCGCTCGCCTCCGGCGCCGGCCCATCAAGCAAGCTGCCATGGCTAACTAGAAAAATGCCACAACGAGGGGAAAGAAACCATTTACAACACATGCGTCACTGTCAGCAGCTCTGGCCTAGGGTGCCCCGAAGCCCGCCCGTCTCCGGCGCTGGCCCATCGAGCAAGCTGCCGTGGCGTACTAGAAAAGTGAAACAACGAGGGGAAAGAAACCATTTACAATACATGGGTCACTGTTAGTCGCTCTGGACTAGGGTGTCCGGATGCTCGTTCGCCTCCGCCGCTGGCCCATCGAGCAAGCTGCCGTGGCGAACTGGAAAAATGCCACAACGAGGGGAAAGAAACCATTTAGAACACAAGCGTTACGGTTAGCCGCTCTGGCCTAGGGTGCCCGGATGCCCGCTCGCCTCCGGCGCTGGCCCATCGAGGAAGCTGTCATGGCGGGCTATAAAAATGCCACATCGAGGGGAAAGAAACCTTTTACAACTCATGCGTCACTGTTAGCCGATCTGGCCTAGGGTGCCCGGATGCCCGATCGCCTCCCGCGCTGGCCCATCGAGCAAGCTGCCGTGGCGTACTAGAAAAGGGAAACAACGAGGGGAAAGAAAGCATTTACAATACATGCGTCACTGTTAGCCGCTCTGGCCTAGGGTGCCCGGATGCCCGATCGCCTCCGACGCTAGGCCATCGAGCAAGCTGCCGTGGCTGACTAGAAAAATGCCACATCGAGGGGAAAGAATTCATTTAAAACACATGCGTCACTGTTAGCCGCTCTGGAATATAGTGCCCCGATGCCCGATCGCCTCCGGCGCTGGCCCATCGAGCAAGCTTCCGCGGCTAACTAGAAAAATGCCACAACGAGGGGAAACAAACAATTTACAACACATCGTCACTGTTAGCCGCTCTGGCCTAGGTTGCCCGAATGCTCCATCGAATCCGACGCTGGGCCATCGAGCAAGTTGCCGTTGCTAACTAGAAAAATTCCACAACGAGGTGAAAGAAACTATTTACAACATTTGCGTCACTGTTAGCCGCTCTGGCCTAGGGTGCCCTGATGCTCGATCGTCTCCGACGCTGGGCCATCGAGCAAGTTGCGTGGTTAACTAGAAATATACCACAACGAGATGAAAGAAACCATTTACAACCCATGCGTCACTATCATCCGCTCTGGCCTAGGGTGCCCGGATGCCCGCTCGCCTCCGGCACTGGCCATTCGAGCAAGCTGCAGTGGCGAAATAGAAAAATGACTAAACGAGGCGAAAGAAACCATTTAAAACACATGTGTCACTGTTAGCCGCTATGGCCAAGGGTGCCCGGATACCCGATCACCTCCAGCGCTGGCCCATCGAGCAAGCTGCTATGGCTAACTAGAAAAATGCCACAACGAGGGGAAAGAAACCATTTACAACGCATGCGTCACTGTTAGCCGCTCTGGCCTAGGGTGCCCGAATGCCTACCGCCTCTGGCGCTGGCCCATCGAACAAGCTGCTGTGGCTAACTAGAAAAATGCCAAAACGAGGCGAAGGAAACCATTTACAACACATGCGTCACTGTCAGCCGCTCTGGCCAAGGGTGCCCGGATGCCAGATCGCCTCCGGCGCTGGCCCATCGAGCAAGTTGCTGTGGCTAACTAGAAAAATGCCACAACGAGGGGAAAGAAACCATTTACAACACATGCGTCACTGTTAGCCGCTCTGGCCTAGGGTGCCCGCATGCCCGATCGCCTCCGGCGTTGGCCCATCAAGCAAGCTGCCCTGGCAGAGTAGAAAATGCCAGAACGAGGCGAAAGAAACCATTTACAACACATGCGTCACTGTTAGCCTCTCTGGCCTAATGTGCCCGAATCCTCGCTCGCCTCCGGCGCAGGCCCATCGAGCAAGCTGCTGTGGCTAACTAGAAAAATGCCAAAACGAGGCGAAGGAAAGCATTTACAACACATGCGTCACTGTAAGCCGCTCTGGCCTAGAGTGCCCGGATGCCCGCTCGCCTCCGGCGCTGGCCCATCAAGCGAGCTGCCGTGGCTAACTAGAAATATGCCACAACAAGGGGAAAGAAAATATTTACAACACATGAGTCACTGTTTGCCGCTCTGGCTTAGAATTCCCGGATGCCCGATCGCCTCCGGCGCTAGCCCATCGAGCAAGCTGCCGTGGCCAATTAGAAAAATGACAAAACGAGGCGAAAGAAACCATTTACAACACATACGTCACTGTAAGCCGCTCTTGCCTAGGGTGCCCGGATGCCCGCTCGCCTCCGACGCTGGCCCATCGAGCAAGCTGCCGTTGCTAACTAGAAAAATGCCACTTCGAGGAGAAAGAAATCATTTAAAACACATGCGTCACTGTTAGCCGCTCTGGCCTAGGGTGCCCGGATGCCCGATCGCCTCCGGCGCTGGCCCTTTGGGAAAGCTGCCGTGGCTAACTAGAAAGATGCCAAAACGAGGCGAAGGAAACCATTTACAACACATGCGTCACTGTAAGCCGCTCTGTCCTAGAGTACCCGGATGCCCGCTCGCCTCCGGCGCTGGCCCATAAAGCAAGCTGCCGTGGCTAACTATAAAAATGCCACAACGAGGGGAAAGAAACCATTTACAACACATGCGTCACTGTTAGCCGCTCTGGATTAGGGTGCCCGGATGCCCGAACGCCTCCGGCGCTGGCCCATCGAGCAAGCTGCCGTGGCTATCTAGAAATATGCCACAACAAGGGGAAAGAAAATATTTACAACACATGAGTCACTGTTTGCCGCTCTGGCTTAGAATGCCCGGATGCCCGATCGCCTCCGGCGCTAGCCCATCTAGCAAGCTGCAGTGGCGAAATAAAAAAAATGTCAAAACGAGGCGAAAGAAACCATTTACAACACATGCGTCACTTTTAGCCGCTCTGGCCTAGGGTGCCCGGATGCCCGCTCGCCTCCGGCGCTGGCCCATCGAGCAAGCTTCCGTGGCTAACTAGAAAAATGCCGCAACGAGGGGAACAAACCATTTACAACACATGCGTCACTGTTAGCCGCTCTGGCCTAGGGTGCCCTGATGCCCAATCGCCTCCGATACTGGGCCATCGAGCAAGTGGCCGTGGCGAATTGAAAAATGCCAAAACGAGGCGAAAGAAACCATTTACAACACATGCGTCACTGTTAGCCGCTCTGGCCTAGGGTGCCCGGATGCGTGATCGCCTCCGGCGCTGGCCTATCGAGCAAGCTGCCGTAACGAACTATAAAAATGCAAAAACTAGGCGAAAGAAACCATTTACAACACATGCGTCACTGTTTGCCGCTCTGGCCTAGGGTGCCCGGATGCCCGCTCGCCTCCGGCTCTGGCCCATCGAGCAAGCTTCCGTGGCTAACTAGAAAAATGCCACAACGAGGGGAAACAAACAATTTACAACACATCGTCACTGTTAGCCGCTCTGCCTAGGTTGCCCTGATGCTCGATCGCCTCCGACGCTGGGCCATCGAGCAAGTTGCGTGGTTAACTAGAAATATACCACAACGAGATGAAAGAAACCATTCACAACACATGCGTCACTATCAGCCGCTCTAGCCTAGGGTGCCCGGATGCCCGCTCGCCTCCGGCGCTTTTCCTTCGAGAAAGCTGCCATGGCTGACTAGAAAAATGCCACATGGAGAGCAAAGAAATCATTTAAAACACAAGCGTCACTGTTAGCCGCTCTGGATTAGGGTGCCCGGATGCCCGATCGCCTCCGGCGCTGGCCCATCGAGCAAGCTGCCGTGGCTAACTAGAAAAATGCCACAACAAGGGGAAAGAAACTGTTTACAACACATGCGTCACAGTTTTTCCGCTCTGGCTTAGAATGCCCGGATGCCCGATCGCCTCCGGCGCTAGCCCATCGAGCAAGCTGCCGTGGCGAAATAGAAAAATGTCAAAACGAGGCGAAAGAAATCATTTACAACACATGCGTCACTGTAAGCCGCTCTGGCCTTGAGTGCCCGGATGCCCGCTCGCCTCCGGCGCTGGCCCATAAAGCAAGCTGCCGTGGCTAACTAGAAAAATGCCACAACGAGGGGAAAGAAACCATTTACAACACATGCGTCACTGTTAGCCGCTCTGAATTAGGGTGCCCGGATGCCCGAACGCCTCCGGCGCTGGCCCATCGAGCAAGCTGCCGTGGCTATCTAGAAATATGCCACAACAAGGGGAAAGAAAATATTTACAACACATGAGTCACTGTTTGCCGCTCTGGCTTAGAATGCCCGGATGCCCGATCGCCTCCGGCGCTAGCCCATTGAGCAAGCTGCCGTGGCGAAATAAAAAAATCTCAAAACGAGGCGAAAGAAATCATTTAAAACACATGCCTCTCTGTCAGCCGCTCTGGCCAAGGGTGCCCGGATGCCAGATCGCCTCCGGCGCTGGCCCATCGAGCAAGTTGCTGTGGCTAACTAGAAAAATGCCACAACGAGGGGAAAGAAACCATTTACAACACATGCGTCACTGTTAGCCGCTCTGGCCTAGGGTGCCCGCATGCCCGATCGCCTCCGGCGTTGGCCCATCAAGCAAGCTGCCCTGGCGGAGTAGAAAAATGCCAGAACGAGGCGAAAGAAGCCATTTACAACACATGCGTCACTGTTAGCCGCTCTGGCCTTGTGTGCCCGAATACTCGCTCGCCTCCGGCGCTGGCCCATCGAGCAAGCTGCTGTGGGTAACTAGAAAAATGCCAAAACGAGGCGAAGGCAAAACCATTTACAACACATGCGTCACTGTAAGCCGCTCTGGCCTAGAGTGCCCGGATGCCCGCTCGCCTCCGGCGCCGGCCCATCAAGCAAGCTGCCGTGGCTAACTAGAAAAATGCCACAACGAGGGGAAAGAAACCATTTACAACACATGCGTCACTGTCAGCAGCTCTGGCCTAGGGTGCCCCGAAGCCCGCCCGTCTCCGGCGCTGGCCCATCGAGCAAGCTGCCGTGGCGTACTAGAAAAGTGAAACAACGAGGGGAAAGAAACCATTTACAATACAGGGGTCACTGTTAGTCGCTCTGGCCTAGGGTGTCCGGATGCTCGTTCGCCTCCGCCGCTGGCCCATCGAGCAAGCTGCCGTGGCGAACAGGAAAAATGCCACAACGAGGGGAAAGAAACCATTTAGAACACAAGCGTTACGGTTAGCCGCTCTGGCCTAGGGTGCCCGGATGCCCGATCGCCTCCCGCGCTGGCCCATCGAGCAAGCTGCCGTGGCGTACTAGAAAAGTGAAACAACGAGGGGAAAGAAAGCATTTACAATACATGCGTCACTGTTAGCCGCTCTGGCCTAGGGTGCCCGGATGCCCGATCGCCTCCGACGCTAGGCCATCGAGCAAGCTGCCGTGGCTGACTAGAAAAATGCCACATCGAGGGGAAAGAATTCATTTAAAACACATGCGTCACTGTTAGCCGCTCTGGAATATAGTGCCCTGATGCCCGATCGCCTCCGGCGCTGGCCCATCGAGCAAGCTTCCGTGGCTAACTAGAAAAATGCCACAACGAGGGGAAACAAACAATTTACAACACATCGTCACTGTTAGCCGCTCTGGCCTAGGTTGCCCGAATGCTCCATCGAATCCGACGCTGGGCCATCGAGCAAGTTGCCGTTGCTAACTAGAAAAATTCCACAACGAGGTGAAAGAAACTATTTACAACATATGCGTCACTGTTAGCCGCTCTGGCCTAGGGTGCCCTGATGCTCGATCGTCTCCGACGCTGGGCCATCGAGCAAGTTGCGTGGTTAACTAGAAATATACCACAACGAGATGAAAGAAACCATTTACAACACATGCGTCACTATCAGCCGCTCTGGCCTAGGGTGCCCGGATGCCCGCTCGCCTCCGGCACTGGCCCATCGAGCAAGCTGCAGTGGCGAAATAGAAAAATGACAAAACGAGGCGAAAGAAACCATTTAAAACACATGTGTCACTGTTAGCCGCTATGGCCAAGGGTGCCCGGATACCCGATCACCTCCAGCGCTGGCCCATCGAGCAAGCTGCTATGGCTAACTAGAAAAATGCCACAACGAGGGGAAAGAAACCATTTACAACGCATGCGTCACTGTTAGCCGCTCTGGCCTAGGGTGCCCGAATGCCTACCGCCTCTGGCGCTGGCCCATCGAACAAGCTGCTGTGGCTAACTAGAAAAATGCCAAAACGAGGCGAAGGAAACCATTTACAACACATGCGTCACTGTCAGCCGCTCTGGCCAAGGGTGCCCGGATGCCAGATCGCCTCCGGCGCTGGCCCATCGAGCAAGTTGCTGTGGCCAACTAGAAAAATGCCACAACGAGGGGAAAGAAACCATTTACAACACATGCGTCACTGTTAGCCGCTCTGGCCTAGGGTGCCCGCATGCCCGATCGCCTCCGGCGTTGGCCCATCAAGCAAGCTGCCCTGGCGGAGTAGAAAATGCCAGAACGAGGCGAAAGAAACCATTTACAACACATGCGTCACTGTTAGCCGCTCTGGCCTAGTGTGCCCGAATCCTCGCTCGCCTCCGGCGCTGGCCCATCGAGCAAGCTGCTGTGGCTAACTAGAAAAATGCCAAAACGAGGCGAAGGAAAGCATTTACAACACATGCGTCACTGTAAGCCGCTCTGGCCTAGAGTGCCCGGATGCCCGCTCGCCTCCGGCGCTGGCCCATAAAGCAAGCTGCCGTGGCTAACTATAAAAATGCCACAACGAGGGGAAAGAAACCATTTACAACACATGCGTCACTTTTAGCCGTTCTGGATTAGGGTGCCCGGATGCCCGAACGCCTCCGGCGCTGGCCCATCGAGCAAGCTGCCGTGGCTATCTAGAAATATGCCACAACAAGGGGAAAGAAAATATTTACAACACATGAGTCACTGTTTGCCGCTCGGGCTTAGAATGCCCGGATGCCCGATCGCCTCCGGCGCTATCCCATCTAGCAAGCTGCCGTGGCGAAATAAAAAAATGTCAAAACGAGGCGAAAGAATTCATTTAAAACACATGCGTCAATGTCAGCCGCTCTGGCCAAGGGTGCCCGGATGCCAGATCGCCTCCGGCGCTGGCCCATCGTGCAAGTTGCTGTGGCTAACTATAAAAATGCCACAACGAGGGGAAAGAAACCATTTACAACACATGCGTCACTGTAAGCCGCTCCGGCCTAGAGTGCCCGGATGCCCGCTCGCCTCCGGCGCTGGCCCATCAAGCGAGCTGCCGTGGCTAACTAGAAAAATGCCACAGCGAGGGGATAGAAACCATTTACAACACTTGCGTCACTGTTCGCCGCTCTGGATTAGGGTGCCCAAATGCCCGATCGCCTCCGGCGCTGGCCCATCGAGCAAGCTGCCGCGGCTAACTAGAAATATGCCACAACAAGGGGAAAGAAAATATTTACAACACATGAGTCACTGTTTGCCGCTCTGGCTTAGAATTCCCGGATGCCCGATCGCCTCCGGCGCTAGCCCATCGAGCAAGCTGCCGTGGCCAATTAGAAAAATGACAAAACGAGGCGAAAGAAACCATTTACAACACATGCGTCACTGTAAGCCGCTCTTGCCTAGGGTGCCCGGATGCCCGCTGGCCTCCGACGCTGGCCCATCGAGCAAGTTGCTGTGGCTAACTAGAAAAATGCCACAACGAGGGGAAAGAAACCATTTACAACACATGCGTCACTGTTAGCCGCTCTGGCCTAGGGTGCCCGCATGCCCGATCGCCTCCGGCGTTGGCCCATCAAGCAAGCTGCCCTGGCGGAGTAGAAAAATGCCAGAACGAGGCGAAAGAAGCCATTTACAACACATGCGTCACTCTTAGCCGCTCTGGCCTTGTGTGCCCGAATACTCGCTCGCCTCCGGCGCTGGCCCATCGAGCAAGCTGCTGTGGGTAACTAGAAAAATGCCAAAACGAGGCGAAGGAAACCATTTACAACACATGCGTCACTGTAAGCCGCTCTGGACTAGAGTGCCCGGATGCCCGCTCGCCTCCGGCGCCGGCCCATCAAGCAAGCTGCCGTGGCTAACTAGAAAAATGCCACAACGAGGGGAAAGAAACCATTTACAACACATGCGTCACTGTCAGCAGCTCTGGCCTAGGGTGCCCCGAAGCCCGCCCGTCTCCGGCGCTGGCCCATCGAGCAAGCTGCCGTGGCGTACTAGAAAAGTAAAACAACGAGGGGAAAGAAACCATTTACAATACATGGGTCACTGTTAGTCGCTCTGGACTAAGGTGTCCGGATGCTCGTTCGCCTCCGCCGCTGGCCCATCGAGCAAGCTGCCGTGGCGAACTGGAAAAATGCCACAACGAGGGGAAAGAAACCATTTAGAACACAAGCGTTACGGTTAGCCGCTCTGGCCTAGGGTGCCCGGATGCCCGCTCGCCTCCGGCGCTGGCCCATCGAGGAAGCTGTCATGGCGGGCTATAAAAATGCCACATCGAGGGGAAAGAAACCTTTTACAACTCATGCGTCACTGTTAGCCGATCTGGCCTAGGGTGCCCGGATGCCCGATCGCCTCCCGCGCTGGCCCATCGAGCAAGCTGCCGTGGCGTACTAGAAAAGTGAAACAACGAGGGGAAAGAAAGCATTTACAATACATGCGTCACTGTTAGCCGCTCTGGCCTAGGGTGCCCGGATGCCCGATCGCCTCCGACGCTAGGCCATCGAGCAAGCTGCCGTGGCTGACTAGAAAAATGCCACATCGAGGGGAAAGAATTCATTTAAAACACATGCGTCACTGTTAGCCGCTCTGGAATATAGTGCCCCGATGCCCGATCGCCTCCGGCGCTGGCCCATCGAGCAAGCTTCCGTGGCTAACTAGAAAAATGCCACAACGAGGGGAAACAAACAATTTACAACACATCGTCACTGTTAGCCGCTCTGGCCTAGGTTGCCCGAATGCTCCATCGAATCCGACGCTGGGCCATCGAGCAAGTTGCCGTTGCTAACTAGAAAAATTCCACAACGAGGTGAAAGAAACTATTTACAACATATGCGTCACTGTTAGCCGCTCTGGCCTAGGGTGCCCTGATGCTCGATCGTCTCCGACGCTGGGCCATCGAGCAAGTTGCGTGGTTAACTAGAAATATACCACAACGAGATGAAAGAAACCATTTACAACACATGCGTCACTATCAGCCGCTCTGGCCTAGGGTGCCCGGATGCCCGCTCGCCTCCGACACTGGCCCATCGAGCAAGCTGCAGTGGCGAAATAGAAAAATGACAAAACGAGGCGAAAGAAACCATTTAAAACACATGTGTCACAGTTAGCCGCTATGGCCAAGGGTGCCCGGATACCCGATCACCTCCAGCGCTGGCCCATCGAGCAAGCTGCTATGGCTAACTAGAAAAATGCCACAACGAGGGGAAAGAAACCATTTACAACGCATGCGTCACTGTTAGCCGCTCTGGCCTAGGGTGCCCGAATGCCTACCGCCTCTGGCGCTGGCCCATCGAACAAGCTGCTGTGGCTAACTAGAAAAATGCCAAAACGAGGCGAAGGAAACCATTTACAACACATGCGTCACTGTCAGCCGCTCTGGCCAAGGGTGCCCGGATGCCAGATCGCCTCCGGCGCTGGCCCATCGAGCAAGTTGCTGTGGCTAACTAGAAAAATGCCACAACGAGGGGAAAGAAACCATTTACAACACATGCGTCACTGTTAGCCGCTCTGGCCTAGGGTGCCCGAATCCTCGCTCGCCTCCGGCGCTGGCCCATCAAGCGAGCTGCCGTTGCTAACTAGAAATATGCCACAACAAGGGGAAAGGAAATATTTACAACACATGAGTCACTGTTTGCCGCTCTGGCTTAGAATTCCCGGATGCCCGATCGCCTCCGGCGCTAGCCCATCGAGCAAGCTGCCGTGGCCAATTAGAAAAATGACAAAACGAGGCGAAAGAAACCATTTACAACACATACGTCACTGTAAGCCGCTCTTGCCTAGGGTGCCCGGATGCCCGCTCGCCTCCGACGCTGGCCCATCGAGCAAGCTGCCGTTGCTAACTAGAAAAATGCCACTTCGAGGAGAAAGAAATCATTTAAAACACATGCGTCACTGTTAGCCGCTCTGGCCTAGGGTGCCCGGATGCCCGATCGCCTCCGGCGCTGGCCCATCGGGAAAGCTGCCGTGGCTAACTAGAAAGATGCCAAAACGAGGCGAAGGAAACCATTTACAACACATGCGTCACTGTAAGCCGCTCTGTCCTAGAGTGCCCGGATGCCCGCTCGCCTCCGGCGCTGGCCCATAAAGCAAGCTGCCGTGGCTAACTATAAAAATGCCACAACGAGGGGAAAGAAACCATTTACAACACATGCGTCACTTTTAGCCGTTCTGGATTAGGGTGCCCGGATGCCCGAACGCCTCCGGCGCTGGCCCATCGAGCAAGCTGCCGTGGCTATCTAGAAATATGCCACAACAAGGGGAAAGAAAATATTTACAACACATGAGTCACTGTTTGCCGCTCGGGCTTAGAATGCCCGGATGCCCGATCGCCTCCGGCGCTATCCCATCTAGCAAGCTGCCGTGGCGAAATAAAAAAATGTCAAAACGAGGCGAAAGAATTCATTTAAAACACATGCGTCAATGTCAGCCGCTCTGGCCAAGGGTGCCCGGATGCCAGATCGCCTCCGGCGCTGGCCCATCGTGCAAGTTGCTGTGGCTAACTATAAAAATGCCACAACGAGGGGAAAGAAACCATTTACAACACATGCGTCACTGTAAGCCGCTCCGGCCTAGAGTGCCCGGATGCCCGCTCGCCTCCGGCGCTGGCCCATCAAGCGAGCTGCCGTGGCTAACTAGAAAAATGCCACAGCGAGGGGATAGAAACCATTTACAACACATGCGTCACTGTTCGCCGCTCTGGATTAGGGTGCCCAAATGCCCGATCGCCTCCGGCGCTGGCCCATCGAGCAAGCTGCCGCGGCTAACTAGAAATATGCCACAACAAGGGGAAAGAAAATATTTACAACACATGAGTCACTGTTTGCCGCTCTGGCTTAGAATTCCCGGATGCCCGATCGCCTCCGGCGCTAGCCCATCGAGCAAGCTGCCGTGGCCAATTAGAAAAATGACAAAACGAGGCGAAAGAAACCATTTACAACACATGCGTCACTGTAAGCCGCTCTTGCCTAGGGTGCCCGGATGCCCGCTGGCCTCCGACGCTGGCCCATCGAGCAAGTTGCTGTGGCTAACTAGAAAAATGCCACAACGAGGGGAAAGAAACCATTTACAACACATGCGTCACTGTTAGCCGCTCTGGCCTAGGGTACCCGCATGCCCGATCGCCTCCGGCGTTGGCCCATCAAGCAAGCTGCCCTGGCGGAGTAGAAAAATGCCAGAACGAGGCGAAAGAAGCCATTTACAACACATGCGTCACTGTTAGCCGCTCTGGTCTTGTGTGCCCGAATACTCGCTCGCCTCCGGCGCTGGCCCATCGAGCAAGCTGCTGTGGGTAACTACAAAAATGCCAAAACGAGGCGAAGGAAACCATTTACAACACATGCGTCACTGTAAGCCGCTCTGGCCTAGAGTGCCCGGATGCCCGCTCGCCTCCGGCGCCGGCCCATCAAGCAAGCTGCCGTGGCTAACTAGAAAAATGCCACAACGAGGGGAAAGAAACCATTTACAACACATGCGTCACTGTCAGCAGCTCTGGCCTAGGGTGCCCCGAAGCCCGCCCGTCTCCGGCGCTGGCCCATCGAGCAAGCTGCCGTGGCGTACTAGAAAAGTGAAACAACGAGGGGAAAGAAACCATTTATAATACATGAGTCACTGTTAGTCGCTCTGGACTAGGGTGTCCGGATGCTCGTTCGCCTCCGCCGCTGGCCCATCGAGCAAGCTGCCGTGGCGAACTGGAAAAATGCCACAACGAGGGGAAAGAAACCATTTAGAACACAAGCGTTACGGTTAGCCGCTCTGGCCTAGGGTGCCCGGATGCCCGCTCGCCTCCGGCGCTGGCCCATCGAGGAAGCTGTCATGGCGGGCTATAAAAATGCCACATCGAGGGGAAAGAAACCTTTTACAACTCATGCGTCACTGTTAGCCGATCTGGCCTAGGGTGCCCGGATGCCCGATCGCCTCCCGCGCTGGCCCATCGAGCAAGCTGCCGTGGCGTACTAGAAAAGTGAAACAACGAGGGGAAAGAAAGCATTTACAATACATGCGTCACTGTTAGCCGCTCTGGCCTAGGGTGCCCGGATGCCCGATCGCCTCCGACGCTAGGCCATCGAGCAAGCTGCCGTGGCTGACTAGAAAAATGCCACATCGAGGGGAAAGAATTCATTTAAAACACATGCGTCACTGTTAGCCGCTCTGGAATATAGTGCCCCGATGCCCGATCGCCTCCGGCGCTGGCCCATCGAGCAAGCTTCCGCGGCTAACTAGAAAAATGCCACAACGAGGGGAAACAAACAATTTACAACACATCGTCACTGTTAGCCGCTCTGGCCTAGGTTGCCCGAATGCTCCATCGAATCCGACGCTGGGCCATCGAGCAAGTTGCCGTTGCTAACTAGAAAAATTCCACAACGAGGTGAAAGAAACTATTTACAACATATGCGTCACTGTTAGCCGCTCTGGCCTAGGGTGCCCTGATGCTCGATCGTCTCCGACGCTGGGCCATCGAGCAAGTTGCGTGGTTAACTAGAAATATACCACAACGAGATGAAAGAAACCATTTACAACACATGCGTCACTATCATCCGCTCTGGCCTAGGGTGCCCGGATGCCCGCTCGCCTCCGGCACTGGCCCATCGAGCAAGCTGCAGTGGCGAAATAGAAAAATGACAAAACGAGGCGAAAGAAACCATTTAAAACACATGTGTCACTGTTAGCCGCTATGGCCAAGGGTGCCCGGATACCCGATCACCTCCAGCGCTGGCCCATCGAGCAAGCTGCTATGGCTAACTAGAAAAATGCCACAACGAGGGGAAAGAAACCATTTACAACGCATGCGTCACTGTTAGCCGCTCTGGCCTAGGGTGCCCGAATGCCTACCGCCTCTGGCGCTGGCCCATCGAACAAGCTGCTGTGGCTAACTAGAAAAATGCCAAAACGAGGCGAAGGAAACCATTTACAACACATGCGTCACTGTCAGCCGCTCTGGCCAAGGGTGCCCGGATGCCAGATCGCCTCCGGCGCTGGCCCATCGAGCAAGTTGCTGTGGCTAACTAGAAAAATGCCACAACGAGGGGAAAGAAACCATTTACAACACATGCGTCACTGTTAGCCGCTCTGGTCTAGGGTGCCCGCATGCCCGATCGCCTCCGGCGTTGGCCCATCAAGCAAGCTGCCCTGGCAGAGTAGAAAATGCCAGAACGAGGCGAAAGAAACCATTTACAACACATGCGTCACTGTTAGCCGCTCTGGCCTAGTGTGCCCGAATCCTCGCTCGCCTCCGGCGCAGGCCCATCGAGCAAGCTGCTGTGGCTAACTAGAAAAATGCCAAAACGAGGCGAAGGAAAGCATTTACAACACATGCGTCACTGTAAGCCGCTCTGGCCTAGAGTGCCCGGATGCCCGCTCGCCTCCGGCGCTGGCCCATCAAGCGAGCTGCCGTGGCTAACTAGAAATATGCCACAACAAGGGGAAAGAAAATATTTACAACACATGAGTCACTGTTTGCCGCTCTGGCTTAGAATTCCCGGATGCCCGATCGCCTCCGGCGCTAGCCCATCGAGCAAGCTGCCGTGGCCAATTAGAAAAATGACAAAACGAGGCGAAAGAAACCATTTACAACACATACGACACTGTAAGCCGCTCTTGCCTAGGGTGCCCGGATGCCCGCTTGCCTCCGACGCTGGCCCATCGAGCAAGCTGCCGTTGCTAACTAGAAAAATGCCACTTCGAGGAGAAAGAAATCATTTAAAACACATGCGTCACTGTTAGCCGCTCTGGCCTAGGGTGCCCGGATGCCCGATCGCCTCCGGCGCTGGCCCATCGGGAAAGCTGCCGTGGCTAACTAGAAAGATGCCAAAACGAGGCGAAGGAAACCATTTACAACACATGCGTCACTGTAAGCCGCTCTGTCCTAGAGTGCCCGGATGCCCGCTCGCCTCCGGCGCTGGCCCATAAAGCAAGCTTCCGTGGCTAACTAGAAAAATGCCACAACGAGGGGAAACAAACAATTTACAACACATCGTCACTGTTAGCCGCTCTGGCCTAGGTTGCCCGAATGCTCCATCGAATCCGACGCTGGGCCATCGAGCAAGTTGCCGTTGCTAACTAGAAAAATTCCACAACGAGGTGAAAGAAACTATTTACAACATATGCGTCACTGTTAGCCGCTCTGGCCTAGGGTGCCCTGATGCTCGATCGTCTCCGACGCTGGGCCATCGAGCAAGTTGCGTGGTTAACTAGAAATATACCACAACGAGATGAAAGAAACCATTTACAACACATGCGTCACTATCAGCCGCTCTGGCCTAGGGTGCCCGGATGCCCGCTCGCCTCCGGCACTGGCCCATCGAGCAAGCTGCAGTGGCGAAATAGAAAAATGACAAAACGAGGCGAAAGAAACCATTTAAAACACATGTGTCACTGTTAGCCGCTATGGCCAAGGGTGCCCGGATACCCGATCACCTCCAGCGCTGGCCCATCGAGCAAGCTGCTATGGCTAACTAGAAAAATGCCACAACGAGGGGAAAGAAACCATTTACAACGCATGCGTCACTGTTAGCCGCTCTGGCCTAGGGTGCCCGAATGCCTACCGCCTCTGGCGCTGGCCCATCGAACAAGCTGCTGTGGCTAACTAGAAAAATGCCAAAACGAGGCGAAGGAAACCATTTACAACACATGCGTCACTGTCAGCCGCTCTGGCCAAGGGTGCCCGGATGCCAGATCGCCTCCGGCGCTGGCCCATCGAGCAAGTTGCTGTGGCCAACTAGAAAAATGCCACAACGAGGGGAAAGAAACCATTTACAACACATGCGTCACTGTTAGCCGCTCTGGCCTAGGGTGCCCGCATGCCCGATCGCCTCCGGCGTTGGCCCATCAAGCAAGCTGCCCTGGCGGAGTAGAAAATGCCAGAACGAGGCGAAAGAAACCATTTACAACACATGCGTCACTGTTAGCCGCTCTGGCCTAGTGTGCCCGAATCCTCGCTCGCCTCCGGCGCTGGCCCATCGAGCAAGCTGCTGTGGCTAACTAGAAAAATGCCAAAACGAGGCGAAGGAAAGCATTTACAACACATGCGTCACTGTAAGCCGCTCTGGCCTAGAGTGCCCGGATGCCCGCTCGCCTCCGGCGCTGGCCCATCAAGCGAGCTGCCGTTGCTAACTAGAAATATGCCACAACAAGGGGAAAGAAAATATTTACAACACATGAGTCACTGTTTGCCGCTCTGGCTTAGAATTCCCGGATGCCCGATCGCCTCCGGCGCTAGCCCATCGAGCAAGCTGCCGTGGCCAATTAGAAAAATGACAAAACGAGGCGAAAGAAACCATTTACAACACATACGTCACTGTAAGCCGCTCTTGCCTAGGGTGCCCGGATGCCCGCTCGCCTCCGACGCTGGCCCATCGAGCAAGCTGCCGTTGCTAACTAGAAAAATGCCACTTCGAGGAGAAAGAAATCATTTAAAACACATGCGTCACTGTTAGCCGCTCTGGCCTAGGGTGCCCGGATGCCCGATCGCCTCCGGCGCTGGCCCATCGGGAAAGCTGCCGTGGCTAACTAGAAAGATGCCAAAACGAGGCGAAGGAAACCATTTACAACACATGCGTCACTGTAAGCCGCTCTGTCCTAGAGTGCCCGGATGCCCGCTCGCCTCCGGCGCTGGCCCATAAAGCAAGCTGCCGTGGCTAACTATAAAAATGCCACAACGAGGGGAAAGAAACCATTTACAACACATGCGTCACTTTTAGCCGTTCTGGATTAGGGTGCCCGGATGCCCGAACGCCTCCGGCGCTGGCCCATCGAGCAAGCTGCCGTGGCTATCTAGAAATATGCCACAACAAGGGGAAAGAAAATATTTACAACACATGAGTCACTGTTTGCCGCTCGGGCTTAGAATGCCCGGATGCCCGATCGCCTCCGGCGCTATCCCATCTAGCAAGCTGCCGTGGCGAAATAAAAAAATGTCAAAACGAGGCGAAAGAATTCATTTAAAACACATGCGTCAATGTCAGCCGCTCTGGCCAAGGGTGCCCGGATGCCAGATCGCCTCCGGCGCTGGCCCATCGTGCAAGTTGCTGTGGCTAACTATAAAAATGCCACAACGAGGGGAAAGAAACCATTTACAACACATGCGTCACTGTAAGCCGCTCCGGCCTAGAGTGCCCGGATGCCCGCTCGCCTCCGGCGCTGGCCCATCAAGCGAGCTGCCGTGGCTAACTAGAAAAATGCCACAGCGAGGGGATAGAAACCATTTACAACACTTGCGTCACTGTTCGCCGCTCTGGATTAGGGTGCCCAAATGCCCGATCGCCTCCGGCGCTGGCCCATCGAGCAAGCTGCCGCGGCTAACTAGAAATATGCCACAACAAGGGGAAAGAAAATATTTACAACACATGAGTCACTGTTTGCCGCTCTGGCTTAGAATTCCCGGATGCCCGATCGCCTCCGGCGCTAGCCCATCGAGCAAGCTGCCGTGGCCAATTAGAAAAATGACAAAACGAGGCGAAAGAAACCATTTACAACACATGCGTCACTGTAAGCCGCTCTTGCCTAGGGTGCCCGGATGCCCGCTGGCCTCCGACGCTGGCCCATCGAGCAAGTTGCTGTGGCTAACTAGAAAAATGCCACAACGAGGGGAAAGAAACCATTTACAACACATGCGTCACTGTTAGCCGCTCTGGCCTAGGGTGCCCGCATGCCCGATCGCCTCCGGCGTTGGCCCATCAAGCAAGCTGCCCTGGCGGAGTAGAAAAATGCCAGAACGAGGCGAAAGAAGCCATTTACAACACATGCGTCACTCTTAGCCGCTCTGGCCTTGTGTGCCCGAATACTCGCTCGCCTCCGGCGCTGGCCCATCGAGCAAGCTGCTGTGGGTAACTAGAAAAATGCCAAAACGAGGCGAAGGAAACCATTTACAACACATGCGTCACTGTAAGCCGCTCTGGACTAGAGTGCCCGGATGCCCGCTCGCCTCCGGCGCCGGCCCATCAAGCAAGCTGCCGTGGCTAACTAGAAAAATGCCACAACGAGGGGAAAGAAACCATTTACAACACATGCGTCACTGTCAGCAGCTCTGGCCTAGGGTGCCCCGAAGCCCGCCCGTCTCCGGCGCTGGCCCATCGAGCAAGCTGCCGTGGCGTACTAGAAAAGTAAAACAACGAGGGGAAAGAAACCATTTACAATACATGGGTCACTGTTAGTCGCTCTGGACTAAGGTGTCCGGATGCTCGTTCGCCTCCGCCGCTGGCCCATCGAGCAAGCTGCCGTGGCGAACTGGAAAAATGCCACAACGAGGGGAAAGAAACCATTTAGAACACAAGCGTTACGGTTAGCCGCTCTGGCCTAGGGTGCCCGGATGCCCGCTCGCCTCCGGCGCTGGCCCATCGAGGAAGCTGTCATGGCGGGCTATAAAAATGCCACATCGAGGGGAAAGAAACCTTTTACAACTCATGCGTCACTGTTAGCCGATCTGGCCTAGGGTGCCCGGATGCCCGATCGCCTCCCGCGCTGGCCCATCGAGCAAGCTGCCGTGGCGTACTAGAAAAGTGAAACAACGAGGGGAAAGAAAGCATTTACAATACATGCGTCACTGTTAGCCGCTCTGGCCTAGGGTGCCCGGATGCCCGATCGCCTCCGACGCTAGGCCATCGAGCAAGCTGCCGTGGCTGACTAGAAAAATGCCACATCGAGGGGAAAGAATTCATTTAAAACACATGCGTCACTGTTAGCCGCTCTGGAATATAGTGCCCCGATGCCCGATCGCCTCCGGCGCTGGCCCATCGAGCAAGCTTCCGTGGCTAACTAGAAAAATGCCACAACGAGGGGAAACAAACAATTTACAACACATCGTCACTGTTAGCCGCTCTGGCCTAGGTTGCCCGAATGCTCCATCGAATCCGACGCTGGGCCATCGAGCAAGTTGCCGTTGCTAACTAGAAAAATTCCACAACGAGGTGAAAGAAACTATTTACAACATATGCGTCACTGTTAGCCGCTCTGGCCTAGGGTGCCCTGATGCTCGATCGTCTCCGACGCTGGGCCATCGAGCAAGTTGCGTGGTTAACTAGAAATATACCACAACGAGATGAAAGAAACCATTTACAACACATGCGTCACTATCAGCCGCTCTGGCCTAGGGTGCCCGGATGCCCGCTCGCCTCCGACACTGGCCCATCGAGCAAGCTGCAGTGGCGAAATAGAAAAATGACAAAACGAGGCGAAAGAAACCATTTAAAACACATGTGTCACAGTTAGCCGCTATGGCCAAGGGTGCCCGGATACCCGATCACCTCCAGCGCTGGCCCATCGAGCAAGCTGCTATGGCTAACTAGAAAAATGCCACAACGAGGGGAAAGAAACCATTTACAACGCATGCGTCACTGTTAGCCGCTCTGGCCTAGGGTGCCCGAATGCCTACCGCCTCTGGCGCTGGCCCATCGAACAAGCTGCTGTGGCTAACTAGAAAAATGCCAAAACGAGGCGAAGGAAACCATTTACAACACATGCGTCACTGTCAGCCGCTCTGGCCAAGGGTGCCCGGATGCCAGATCGCCTCCGGCGCTGGCCCATCGAGCAAGTTGCTGTGGCTAACTAGAAAAATGCCACAACGAGGGGAAAGAAACCATTTACAACACATGCGTCACTGTTAGCCGCTCTGGCCTAGGGTGCCCGAATCCTCGCTCGCCTCCGGCGCTGGCCCATCAAGCGAGCTGCCGTTGCTAACTAGAAATATGCCACAACAAGGGGAAAGGAAATATTTACAACACATGAGTCACTGTTTGCCGCTCTGGCTTAGAATTCCCGGATGCCCGATCGCCTCCGGCGCTAGCCCATCGAGCAAGCTGCCGTGGCCAATTAGAAAAATGACAAAACGAGGCGAAAGAAACCATTTACAACACATACGTCACTGTAAGCCGCTCTTGCCTAGGGTGCCCGGATGCCCGCTCGCCTCCGACGCTGGCCCATCGAGCAAGCTGCCGTTGCTAACTAGAAAAATGCCACTTCGAGGAGAAAGAAATCATTTAAAACACATGCGTCACTGTTAGCCGCTCTGGCCTAGGGTGCCCGGATGCCCGATCGCCTCCGGCGCTGGCCCATCGGGAAAGCTGCCGTGGCTAACTAGAAAGATGCCAAAACGAGGCGAAGGAAACCATTTACAACACATGCGTCACTGTAAGCCGCTCTGTCCTAGAGTGCCCGGATGCCCGCTCGCCTCCGGCGCTGGCCCATAAAGCAAGCTGCCGTGGCTAACTATAAAAATGCCACAACGAGGGGAAAGAAACCATTTACAACACATGCGTCACTTTTAGCCGTTCTGGATTAGGGTGCCCGGATGCCCGAACGCCTCCGGCGCTGGCCCATCGAGCAAGCTGCCGTGGCTATCTAGAAATATGCCACAACAAGGGGAAAGAAAATATTTACAACACATGAGTCACTGTTTGCCGCTCGGGCTTAGAATGCCCGGATGCCCGATCGCCTCCGGCGCTATCCCATCTAGCAAGCTGCCGTGGCGAAATAAAAAAATGTCAAAACGAGGCGAAAGAATTCATTTAAAACACATGCGTCAATGTCAGCCGCTCTGGCCAAGGGTGCCCGGATGCCAGATCGCCTCCGGCGCTGGCCCATCGTGCAAGTTGCTGTGGCTAACTATAAAAATGCCACAACGAGGGGAAAGAAACCATTTACAACACATGCGTCACTGTAAGCCGCTCCGGCCTAGAGTGCCCGGATGCCCGCTCGCCTCCGGCGCTGGCCCATCAAGCGAGCTGCCGTGGCTAACTAGAAAAATGCCACAGCGAGGGGATAGAAACCATTTACAACACATGCGTCACTGTTCGCCGCTCTGGATTAGGGTGCCCAAATGCCCGATCGCCTCCGGCGCTGGCCCATCGAGCAAGCTGCCGCGGCTAACTAGAAATATGCCACAACAAGGGGAAAGAAAATATTTACAACACATGAGTCACTGTTTGCCGCTCTGGCTTAGAATTCCCGGATGCCCGATCGCCTCCGGCGCTAGCCCATCGAGCAAGCTGCCGTGGCCAATTAGAAAAATGACAAAACGAGGCGAAAGAAACCATTTACAACACATGCGTCACTGTAAGCCGCTCTTGCCTAGGGTGCCCGGATGCCCGCTGGCCTCCGACGCTGGCCCATCGAGCAAGTTGCTGTGGCTAACTAGAAAAATGCCACAACGAGGGGAAAGAAACCATTTACAACACATGCGTCACTGTTAGCCGCTCTGGCCTAGGGTACCCGCATGCCCGATCGCCTCCGGCGTTGGCCCATCAAGCAAGCTGCCCTGGCGGAGTAGAAAAATGCCAGAACGAGGCGAAAGAAGCCATTTACAACACATGCGTCACTGTTAGCCGCTCTGGTCTTGTGTGCCCGAATACTCGCTCGCCTCCGGCGCTGGCCCATCGAGCAAGCTGCTGTGGGTAACTACAAAAATGCCAAAACGAGGCGAAGGAAACCATTTACAACACATGCGTCACTGTAAGCCGCTCTGGCCTAGAGTGCCCGGATGCCCGCTCGCCTCCGGCGCCGGCCCATCAAGCAAGCTGCCGTGGCTAACTAGAAAAATGCCACAACGAGGGGAAAGAAACCATTTACAACACATGCGTCACTGTCAGCAGCTCTGGCCTAGGGTGCCCCGAAGCCCGCCCGTCTCCGGCGCTGGCCCATCGAGCAAGCTGCCGTGGCGTACTAGAAAAGTGAAACAACGAGGGGAAAGAAACCATTTATAATACATGAGTCACTGTTAGTCGCTCTGGACTAGGGTGTCCGGATGCTCGTTCGCCTCCGCCGCTGGCCCATCGAGCAAGCTGCCGTGGCGAACTGGAAAAATGCCACAACGAGGGGAAAGAAACCATTTAGAACACAAGCGTTACGGTTAGCCGCTCTGGCCTAGGGTGCCCGGATGCCCGCTCGCCTCCGGCGCTGGCCCATCGAGGAAGCTGTCATGGCGGGCTATAAAAATGCCACATCGAGGGGAAAGAAACCTTTTACAACTCATGCGTCACTGTTAGCCGATCTGGCCTAGGGTGCCCGGATGCCCGATCGCCTCCCGCGCTGGCCCATCGAGCAAGCTGCCGTGGCGTACTAGAAAAGTGAAACAACGAGGGGAAAGAAAGCATTTACAATACATGCGTCACTGTTAGCCGCTCTGGCCTAGGGTGCCCGGATGCCCGATCGCCTCCGACGCTAGGCCATCGAGCAAGCTGCCGTGGCTGACTAGAAAAATGCCACATCGAGGGGAAAGAATTCATTTAAAACACATGCGTCACTGTTAGCCGCTCTGGAATATAGTGCCCCGATGCCCGATCGCCTCCGGCGCTGGCCCATCGAGCAAGCTTCCGCGGCTAACTAGAAAAATGCCACAACGAGGGGAAACAAACAATTTACAACACATCGTCACTGTTAGCCGCTCTGGCCTAGGTTGCCCGAATGCTCCATCGAATCCGACGCTGGGCCATCGAGCAAGTTGCCGTTGCTAACTAGAAAAATTCCACAACGAGGTGAAAGAAACTATTTACAACATATGCGTCACTGTTAGCCGCTCTGGCCTAGGGTGCCCTGATGCTCGATCGTCTCCGACGCTGGGCCATCGAGCAAGTTGCGTGGTTAACTAGAAATATACCACAACGAGATGAAAGAAACCATTTACAACACATGCGTCACTATCATCCGCTCTGGCCTAGGGTGCCCGGATGCCCGCTCGCCTCCGGCACTGGCCCATCGAGCAAGCTGCAGTGGCGAAATAGAAAAATGACAAAACGAGGCGAAAGAAACCATTTAAAACACATGTGTCACTGTTAGCCGCTATGGCCAAGGGTGCCCGGATACCCGATCACCTCCAGCGCTGGCCCATCGAGCAAGCTGCTATGGCTAACTAGAAAAATGCCACAACGAGGGGAAAGAAACCATTTACAACGCATGCGTCACTGTTAGCCGCTCTGGCCTAGGGTGCCCGAATGCCTACCGCCTCTGGCGCTGGCCCATCGAACAAGCTGCTGTGGCTAACTAGAAAAATGCCAAAACGAGGCGAAGGAAACCATTTACAACACATGCGTCACTGTCAGCCGCTCTGGCCAAGGGTGCCCGGATGCCAGATCGCCTCCGGCGCTGGCCCATCGAGCAAGTTGCTGTGGCTAACTAGAAAAATGCCACAACGAGGGGAAAGAAACCATTTACAACACATGCGTCACTGTTAGCCGCTCTGGTCTAGGGTGCCCGCATGCCCGATCGCCTCCGGCGTTGGCCCATCAAGCAAGCTGCCCTGGCAGAGTAGAAAATGCCAGAACGAGGCGAAAGAAACCATTTACAACACATGCGTCACTGTTAGCCGCTCTGGCCTAGTGTGCCCGAATCCTCGCTCGCCTCCGGCGCAGGCCCATCGAGCAAGCTGCTGTGGCTAACTAGAAAAATGCCAAAACGAGGCGAAGGAAAGCATTTACAACACATGCGTCACTGTAAGCCGCTCTGGCCTAGAGTGCCCGGATGCCCGCTCGCCTCCGGCGCTGGCCCATCAAGCGAGCTGCCGTGGCTAACTAGAAATATGCCACAACAAGGGGAAAGAAAATATTTACAACACATGAGTCACTGTTTGCCGCTCTGGCTTAGAATTCCCGGATGCCCGATCGCCTCCGGCGCTAGCCCATCGAGCAAGCTGCCGTGGCCAATTAGAAAAATGACAAAACGAGGCGAAAGAAACCATTTACAACACATACGACACTGTAAGCCGCTCTTGCCTAGGGTGCCCGGATGCCCGCTTGCCTCCGACGCTGGCCCATCGAGCAAGCTGCCGTTGCTAACTAGAAAAATGCCACTTCGAGGAGAAAGAAATCATTTAAAACACATGCGTCACTGTTAGCCGCTCTGGCCTAGGGTGCCCGGATGCCCGATCGCCTCCGGCGCTGGCCCATCGGGAAAGCTGCCGTGGCTAACTAGAAAGATGCCAAAACGAGGCGAAGGAAACCATTTACAACACATGCGTCACTGTAAGCCGCTCTGTCCTAGAGTGCCCGGATGCCCGCTCGCCTCCGGCGCTGGCCCATAAAGCAAGCTGCCGTGGCTAACTATAAAAATGCCACAACGAGGGGAAAGAAACCATTTACAACACATGCGTCACTGTTAGCCGCTCTGGATTAGGGTGCCCGGATGCCCGAACGCCTCCGGCGCTGGCCCATCGAGCAAGCTGCCGTGGCTATCCAGAAATATGCCACAACAAGGGGAAAGAAAATATTTACAACACATGAGTCACTGTTTGCCGCTCTGGCTTAGAATGCCCGGATGCCCGATCGCCTCCGGCGCTAGCCCATCTAGCAAGCTGCAGTGGCGAAATAAAAAAATGTCAAAACGAGGCGAAAGAAACCATTTACAACACATGCGTCACTTTTAGCCGCTCTGGCCTAGGGTGCCCGGATGCCCGCTCGCCTCCGGCGCTGGCCCATCGAGCAAGCTTCCGTGGCTAACTAGAAAAATGCCACAACGAGGGGAACAAACCATTTACAACACATGCGTCACTGTTAGCCGCTCTGGCCTAGGGTGCCCTGATGCCCAATCGCCTCCGATACTGGGCCATCGAGCAAGTGGCCGTGGCGAATTGAAAAATGCCAAAACGAGGCGAAAGAAACCATTTACAACACATGCGTCACTGTTAGCCGCTCTGGCCTAGGGTGCCCGGATGCGTGATCGCCTCCGGCGCTGGCCTATCGAGCAAGCTGCCGTAACGAACTATAAAAATGCAAAAACTAGGCGAAAGAAACCATTTACAACACATGCGTCACTGTTTGCCGCTCTGGCCTAGGGTGCCCGGATGCCCGCTCGCCTCCGGCTCTGGCCCATCGAGCAAGCTTCCGTGGCTAACTAGAAAAATGCCACAACGAGGGGAAACAAACAATTTACAACACATCGTCACTGTTAGCCGCTCTGCCTAGGGTGCCCTGAATCTCGATCGCCTCCGATGCTGGGCCATCGAGCAAGTGGCCATGGCTAACTAGAAAAATTCCACAAAGAGGTGAATGAAACCATTTACAACATATGCGTCACTGTTAGCCGCTCTGGCCTAGGTTGCCCTGATGCTCGATCGCCTCCGACGCTGGGCCATCGAGCAAGTTGCGTGGTTAACTAGAAATATACCACAACGAGATGAAAGAAACCATTCACAACACATGCGTCACTATCAGCCGCTCTAGCCTAGGGTGCCCGGATGCCCGCTCGCCTCCGGCGCTTTTCCTTCGAGAAAGCTGCCATGGCTGACTAGAAAAATGCCACATGGAGAGCAAAGAAATCATTTAAAACACAAGCGTCACTGTTAGCCGCTCTGGATTAGGGTGCCCGGATGCCCGATCGCCTCCGGCGCTGGCCCATCGAGCAAGCTGCCGTGGCTAACTAGAAAAATGCCACAACAAGGGGAAAGAAACTGTTTACAACACATGCGTCACAGTTTTTCCGCTCTGGCTTAGAATGCCCGGATGCCCGATCGCCTCCGGCGCTAGCCCATCGAGCAAGCTGCCGTGGCGAAATAGAAAAATGTCAAAACGAGGCGAAAGAAATCATTTACAACACATGCGTCACTGTAAGCCGCTCTGGCCTTGAGTGCCCGGATGCCCGCTCGCCTCCGGCGCTGGCCCATAAAGCAAGCTGCCGTGGCTAACTAGAAAAATGCCACAACGAGGGGAAAGAAACCATTTACAACACATGCGTCACTGTTAGCCGCTCTGAATTAGGGTGCCCGGATGCCCGAACGCCTCCGGCGCTGGCCCATCGAGCAAGCTGCCGTGGCTATCTAGAAATATGCCACAACAAGGGGAAAGAAAATATTTACAACACATGAGTCACTGTTTGCCGCTCTGGCTTAGAATGCCCGGATGCCCGATCGCCTCCGGCGCTAGCCCATCGAGCAAGCTGCCGTGGCGAAATAAAAAAATCTCAAAACGAGGCGAAAGAAATCATTTAAAACACATGCCTCTCTGTCAGCCGCTCTGGCCAAGGGTGCCCGGATGCCAGATCGCCTCCGGCGCTGGCCCATCGAGCAAGTTGCTGTGGCTAACTAGAAAAATGCCACAACGAGGGGAAAGAAACCATTTACAACACATGCGTCACTGTTAGCCGCTCTGGCCTAGGGTGCCCGCATGCCCGATCGCCTCCGGCGTTGGCCCATCAAGCAAGCTGCCCTGGCGGAGTAGAAAAATGCCAGAACGAGGCGAAAGAAGCCATTTACAACACATGCGTCACTGTTAGCCGCTCTGGCCTAGAGTGCCCGGATGCCCGCTCGCCTCCGGCGCCGGCCCATCGAGCAAGCTGCCGTGGCTAACTAGAAAAATGCCACAACGAGGGGAAAGAAACCATTTACAACACATGCGTCACTGTCAGCAGCTCTGGCCTAGGGTGCCCGGAAGCCCGCCCGTCTCCGGCGCTGGCCCATCGAGCAAGCTGCCGTGGGTAACTAGAAAAATGCCAAAACAAGGCGAAGGAAACCATTTACAACACATGCGTCACTGTAAGCCGCTCTGGCCTAGAGTGCCCGGATGCCCGCTCGCCTCCGGCGCCGGCCCATCGAGCAAGCTGCCGTGGCTAACTAGAAAAATGCCACAACGAGGGGAAAGAAACCATTTACAACACATGCGTCACTGTCAGCAGCTCTGGCCTAGGGTGCCCGGAAGCCCGCCCGTCTCCGGCGCTGGCCCATCGAGCAAGCTGCAGTGGCGAAATAGAAAAATGACAAAACGAGGCGAAAGAAACCATTTAAAACACATGTGTCACTGTTAGCCGCTATGGCCAAGGGTGCCCGGATACCCGATCACCTCTAGCGCTGGCCCATCGAGCAAGCTGCTATGGCTAACTAGAAAAATGCCACAACGAGGGGAAAGAAACCATTTACAACGCATGCGTCACTGTTAGCCGCTCTGGCCTAGGGTGCCCGAATGCCTACCGCCTCTTGCGCTGGCCCATCGAACAAGCTGCTGTGGCTAACTAGAAAAATGCCAAAACGAGGCGAAGGAAACCATTTACAACACATGCGTCACTGTCAGCCGCTCTGGCCAAGGGTGCCCGGATGCCAGATCGCCTCCGGCGCTGGCCCATCGAGCAAGTTGCTGTGGCTAACTAGAAAAATGCCACAACGAGGGGAAAGAAACCATTTACAACACATGCGTCACTGTTAGCCGCTCTGGCCTACGGTGCCCGCATGCCCGATCGCCTCCGGCGTTGGCCCATCAAGCAAGCTGCCCTGGCGGAGTAGAAAATGCCAGAACGAGGCGAAAGAAACCATTTACAACACATGCGTCACTGTTAGCCGCTCTGGCCTAGTGTGCCCGAATCCTCGCTCGCCTCCGGCGCTGGCCCATCGAGCAAGCTGCTGTGGCTAACTAGAAAAATGCCAAAACGAGGCGAAGGAAAGCATTTACAACACATGCGTCACTGTAAGCCGCTCTGGCCTAGAGTGCCCGGATGCCCGCTCGCCTCCGGCGCTGGCCCATCAAGTGAGCTGCCGTTGCTAACTAGAAATATGCCACAACAAGGGGAAAGAAAATATTTACAACACATGAGTCACTGTTTGCCGCTCTGGCTTAGAATTCCCGGATGCCCGATCGCCTCCGGCGCTAGCCCATCGAGCAAGCTGCCGTGGCCAATTAGAAAAATGACAAAACGAGGCGAAAGAAACCATTTACAACACATACGTCACTGTAAGCCGCTCTTGCCTAGGGTGCCCGGATGCCCGCTCGCCTCCGACGCTGGCCCATCGAGCAAGCTGCCGTTGCTAACTAGAAAAATGCCACTTCGAGGAGAAAGAAATCATTTAAAACACATGCGTCACTGTTAGCCGCTCTGGCCTAGGGTGCCCGGATGCCCGATCGCCTCCGGCGCTGGCCCATCGGGAAAGCTGCCGTGGCTAACTAGAAAGATGCCAAAACGAGGCGAAGGAAACCATTTACAACACATGCGTCACTGTAAGCCGCTCTGTCCTAGAGTGCCCGGATGCCCGCTCGCCTCCGGCGCTGGCCCATAAAGCAAGCTGCCGTGGCTAACTATAAAAATGCCACAACGAGGGGAAAGAAACCATTTACAACACATGCGTCACTGTTAGCCGCTCTGGATTAGCGTGCCCGGATGCCCGATCGCCTCCGGCGCTGGCCCATCGAGAAAGCTGCCGTGGCTAACTAGAAAAATGCCACAACGAGGGGAAAGAAACCATTTACAACACATGCGTCACTGTTAGCCGCTCTGGCCTAGGGTGCCCGGATGCCCGCTCGCCTCCGGCGCTGGCCCATCGAGCAAGCTGCATGTGGCGAAAAAGAAAAATGCCAAAACGAGGCGAAAGAAACCATTTACAACACATGCGTCACTGTTAGCCGCTCTGGCCTAGGGTGCCCGGATGCCCGCTCGCCTCCGGCGCTGGCCCATCGAGCAAGCTTCCGTGGCTAACTAGAAAAATGCCACAACGAGGGGAAAGAATCCATTTACAACACATGCGTCACTGTTAGCCGCTCTGGACTAGGGTGCCCGGACGCCCAATCGCCTCCGGCGCTGGCCCATCGAGCAAGCTGGCCGTGGCTAACTAGAAAAATGCCACAACGAGGTGAAAGAAACCATTTACAACATATGCGTCACTGTTAGCCGCTCTGGCCTAGGGTGCCCTGATGCTTGATCGCCTCCGACGCTGGGCCATCGAGCAAGTTGCGTGGTTAACTAGAAATATACCACTACGAGATGAAAGAAACCATTTACAACACATGCGTCACTGTTAGCCGCTCTGGCCTAAGGTGCCCGGATGCCCGCTCGCCTCCGGCGCTGGCCCATCGAGCAAGCTGCCGTGGCAAACTAGAAAAATGCCACAACGAGGAGAAAGAAACCATTTAAAACACATGCGTCACTGTTAGCCGCTCTGGCCTAGGGTGCCCGGATGCCCGATCGCCTCCGAGCGCTGGCCCATCGAGCAAGCTGCCGTGGCTAACTAGAAAAATGCCACAACGACGGGAAAGAAACCATTTACAACACATGCGTCACTGTTAGCCGCTCTGGCCTAGGGCGCCCGGATGCTCGATCGCCTCCGAGGCTGGGCCATCGAGCACGTTGCCGTGGCTAACTGGAACAATGCCACAACGAGGGAAAGAAATCAATTAAAACACATGCGTCACTGTTAGCCGCTCTCGCCAACGGCGTCCGGATGCCCGATCGCCTCCGGCGCTGGCTCATTGAGCAACAAGGCGGAAATTTGGGCGAGTTGGTAAGTGTTCATTTTCGCTCTCAGCGCAACACGAACGGGACACAAGACGAAGGACTAGCAAAACAGGCGCTGTTTGTGCTAGTCCTTCACCTTGTGTCCAGCTCACCGAGCAAGCTTCCGTGGCCAACTAGAAAAATTCAACAACAAGGGGAAAGAAACCATTTACAACACTTGCGTCACTGTTAGCCGCTCTGGCCTAGTGTGCCCGGATGCCCGCTCGCCTCCGGCGTTGGCCCATCGAGCAAGCTGCTGTTGCTAACTAGAAAAATGCTCACTACGAGAGGAAAGAAACCATTTACAACACATGCGTCACTTTTAGCAGCTCTAGCCTAGGGTGCCCGGATGCCCGCTCGCCTCCGGCGCTGGCCCATCGAGCAAGCTGCCGTGGCTAACTAGAAAAAATGCCATATCGAGGGGAAAGAAATCATTTAAAACACATGCGTCACTGTTAGCCGCTCTGGACTAGGGTGCCCGAATGCTCGATCGCCTCCGACGCTGGGCCATCGAGCAAGTGGCCATGGCTAACTAGAAAAACTGCCACAACGAGGTGAAAGAAACCATTTACAACATATGCGTCACTGTTAGCCGCTCTGGCCTAGGATGCCCTGATGCTCGATCGCCTCCGACGCTGGGCCATCGAGCAAGTTGCGTGGTTAACTAGAAATATACCACAACGAGATGAAAGAAACCATTTACAACACATGCGTCACTATCAGCCGCTCTGGCCTAGGGTGCCCGGATGCCCGCTCGCCTCCGGCGCTGGCCCATCGAGCAAGCTGCAGTGGCGAAATAGAAAAATGACAAAACGAGGCGAAAGAAACCATTTAAAACACATGTGTCACTGTTAGCCGCTCTGGCCAAGGGTGCCCGGATGCCCGATCACCTCCAGCGCTGGCCCATCGAGCAAGCTGCTATGGCTAACTAGAAAAATGCCACAACGAGGGGAAAGAAACCATTTACAACACATGCGTCACTGTTAGCCGCTCTGGCCTAGGGTGCCCGGATGCCCGCTCGCCTCCGGCGCTTTCCCTTCGAGAAAGCTGCCGTGGCTAACTAGAAAAATGCCACATCGAGAGCAAAGAAATCATTTAAAACACAAGCGTCACTGTTAGCCGCTCTGGATTAGGGTGCCCAAATGCCCGATCGCCTCCGGCGCTGGCCCATCGAGCAAGCTGCCGCGGCTAACTAGAAATATGCCACAACAAGGGGAAAGAAAATATTTACAACACATGAGTCACTGTTTGCCGCTCTGGCTTAGAATTCCAGGATGCCCGATCGCCTCCGGCGCTAGCGCATCGAGCAAGCTGCCGTGGCCAATTAGAAAAATGACAAAACGAGGCGAAAGAAACCATTTACAACACATGCGTCACTGTAAGCCGCTATTGCCTAGGGTGCCCGGATGCCCGCTGGCCTCCGACGCTGGCCCATCGAGCAAGCTGCCGTTGCTAACTAGAAAAATGCCACTTCGAGGAGAAAGAAATCATTCAAAACACATGCGTCACTGTTAGCCGCTCTGGCCTAGGGTGCCCGAATGCCCGATCGCCTCCGGCGCTGGCCCATCGAGAAAGCTGCCGTGGCTAACTAGAAAGATGCCAAAACGAAGCGAAGGAAACCATTTACAACACATGCGTCACTGTAAGCCGCTCTGGCCTAGAGTGCCCGGATGCCCGCTCGCCTCCGGCGCTGGCCCATAAAGCAAGCTGCCGTGGCTAACTATAAAAATGCCACAACGAGGAGAAAGAAACCATTTACAACACATGCGTCACTGTTAGCCGCTCTGGATTAGCGTGCCCGGATGCCCGAACGCCTCCGGCGCTGGCCCATCGAGCAATCTGCCGTGGCTATCTAGAAATATGCCACAACAAGGGGAAAGAAAATATTTACAACACATGAGTCACTGTTTGCCGCTCTGGCTTAGAATGCCCGGATGCCCGATCGCCTCCGGCGCTTGCCCATCGAGCAAGCTGCCGTGGCGAATTAGAAAAATGACAAAACGAGGCGAAAGAAACCATTTACAACACATGCGTCACTGTAAGCCGCTCTGGCCTAGGGTGCCCGGATGCCCGCTCGCCTCCGACGCTGGCCCATCGAGCAAGCTGCCGTTGCTAACTAGAAAAATGCCACATCGAGGAGAAAGAAATCATTTAAAACACATGCCTCACTGTTAGCCGTTCTGGCCTAGGGCGCCCGGATGCCCGATCGCCTCCGGCGCTGGCCCATCGAGAAAGCTGCCGTGGCTAACTAGAAAAATGCCACAACGAGGGGAAAGAAACCATTTACAACACATGCGTCACTGTTAGCCGCTATGGCCTAGGGTGCCCGGATGCCCGCTCGCCTCTGGCGCTGGCCTATCGAGCAAGCTGCATTGGCGAAAAAGAAAAATGCCAAAATGAGGCGAAAGAAACCATTTACAACACATGCGTCACTGTTAGCCGCTCTGGCCTAAGGTGCCCGGATGCCTGCTCACCTCCGGCGCTGGCCCATCGAGCAACCTTCCGTGGCTAACTAGAAAAATGACAAAACGAGGCGAAAGAAACCATTTACAACACATGCGTCACTGTAAGCCGCTCTGGCCTAGGGTGCCCGGATGCCCGCTCGCCTCCGACGCTGGCCCATCGAGCAAGCTGCCGTTGCTAACTAGAAAACTGCCACATCGAGGAGAAAGAAATCATTTAAAACACATGCCTCACTGTTAGCCGTTCTGGCCTAGGGCGCCCGGATGCCCGATCGCCTCCGGCGCTGGCCCATCGAGAAAGCTGCCGTGGCTAACTAGAAAAATGCCACAACGAGGGGAAAGAAACCATTTACAACACATGCGTCACTGTTAGCCGCTATGGCCTAGGGTGCCCGGATGCCCGCTCGCCTCTGGCGCTGGCCTATCGAGCAAGCTGCATTGGCGAAAAAGAAAAATGCCAAAATGAGGCGAAAGAAACCATTTACAACACATGCGTCACTGTTAGCCGCTCTGGCCTAAGGTGCCCGGATGCCTGCTCACCTCCGGCGCTGGCCCATCGAGCAACCTTCCGTGGCTAACTAGAAAAATGCCACAACGAGGGGAAAGAATCCATTTACAACACATGCGTCACTGTTAGCCGCTCTGGATTAGGGTGCCCGGACGCCCAATCGCCTCCGGCGCTGGCCCATCGAGCAAGCTGCCGTGGATAACTAGAAAAATGCCACAACGAGGTGAAAGAAACCATTTACAACATATGCGTCACTGTTAGCCGCTCTGGCCTTGGGTGCCCTGATGCTTGATCGCCTCCGACGCTGGGCCATCGAGCAAGTTGCGTGGTTAACTAGCAATATACCACTACGAGATGAAAGAAACCATTTACAACACATGCGTCACTGTTAGCCGCTCTGGCCTAAGGTGCTCGGATACCCGCTCGCCTCCGGGGCTGGCCCATCGAGCAAGCTGCCGTGGCTAACTAGAAAAATGCCACATCGAGGAGAAAGAAATCATTTAAAACACATGCGTCACTTTTAGCCGCTCTGGCCTAGGGTGCCCGGATGCCCGATCGCCTCCGGCGCTGGCCCATCAAGCAAGCTGCCGTGGCTAACTATAAAAATGCCACAACGACGGGAAAGAAACCATTTACAACACATGCCTCACTGTTAGCCGCTCTGGCCTAAGGTGCTCGGATACCCGCTCGCCTCCGGGGCTGGCCCATCGAGCAAGCTGCCGTGGCTAACTAGAAAAATGCCACATCGAGGAGAAAGAAATCATTTAAAACACATGCGTCACTTTTAGCCGCTCTGGCCTGGGGTGCCCGGATGCCCGATCACCTCCAGCGCTGGCCCATCGAGCAAGCTGCTATGGCTAACTAGAAAAATGCCACAACGAGGGGAAAGAAACCATTTACAACACATGCGTCACTGTTAGCCGCTCTGGCCTAGGGTGCCCGGATGCCCGCTCGCCTCCGGCGCTTTCCCTTCGAGAAAGCTGCCGTGGCTAACTAGAAAAATGCCACATCGAGAGCAAAGAAATCATTTAAAACACAAGCGTCACTGTTAGCCGCTCTGGATTAGGGTGCCCAAATGCCCGATCGCCTCCGGCGCTGGCCCATCGAGCAAGCTGCCGCGGCTAACTAGAAATATGCCACAACAAGGGGAAAGAAAATATTTACAACACATGAGTCACTGTTTGCCGCTCTGGCTTAGAATTCCCGGATGCCCGATCGCCTCCGGCGCTAGCGCATCGAGCAAGCTGCCGTGGCCAATTAGAAAAATGACAAAACGAGGCGAAAGAAACCATTTACAACACATGCGTCACTGTAAGCCGCTATTGCCTAGGGTGCCCGGATGCCCGCTGGCCTCCGACGCTGGCCCATCGAGCAAGCTGCCGTTGCTAACTAGAAAAATGCCACTTCGAGGAGAAAGAAATCATTTAAAACACATGCGTCACTGTTAGCCGCTCTGGCCTAGGGTGCCCGAATGCCCGATCGCCTCCGGCGCTGGCCCATCGAGAAAGCTGCCGTGGCTAACTAGAAAGATGCCAAAACGAGGCGAAGGAAACCATTTACAACACATGCGTCACTGTAAGCCGCTCTGGCCTAGAGTGCCCGGATGCCCGCTCGCCTCCGGCGCTGGCCCATAAAGCAAGCTGCCGTGGCTAACTATAAAAATGCCACAACGAGGAGAAAGAAACCATTTACAACACATGCGTCACTGTTAGCCGCTCTGGATTAGCGTGCCCGGATGCCCGAACGCCTCCGGCGCTGGCCCATCGAGCAATCTGCCGTGGCTATCTAGAAATATGCCACAACAAGGGGAAAGAAAATATTTACAACACATGAGTCACTGTTTGCCGCTCTGGCTTAGAATGCCCGGATGCCCGATCGCCTCCGGCGCTTGCCCATCGAGCAAGCTGCCGTGGCGAATTAGAAAAATGACAAAACGAGGCGAAAGAAACCATTTACAACACATGCGTCACTGTAAGCCGCTCTGGCCTAGGGTGCCCGGATGCCCGCTCGCCTCCGACGCTGGCCCATCGAGCAAGCTGCCGTTGCTAACTAGAAAAATGCTACATCGAGGAGAAAGAAATCATTTAAAACACATGCCTCACTGTTAGCCGTTCTGGCCTAGGGCGCCCGGATGCCCGATCGCCTCCGGCGCTGGCCCATCGAGAAAGCGGCCGTGGCTAACTAGAAAAATGCCACAACGAGGGGAAAGAAACCATTTACAACACATGCGTCACTGTTAGCCGCTATGGCCTAGGGTGCCCGGATGCCCGCTCGCCTCTGGCGCTGGCCTATCGAGCAAGCTGCATTGGCGAAAAAGAAAAATGCCAAAATGAGGCGAAAGAAACCATTTACAACACACGCGTCACTGTTAGCCGCTCTGGCCTAAGGTGCCCGGATGCCTGCTCACCTCCGGCGCTGGCCCATCGAGCAACCTTCCGTGGCTAACTAGAAAAATGCCACAACGAGGGGAAAGAATCCATTTACAACACATGCGTCACTGTTAGCCGCTCTGGATTAGGGTGCGCGGACGCCCAATCGCCTCCGGCGCTGGCCCATCGAGCAAGCTGCCGTGGATAACTAGAAAAATGCCACAACGAGGTGAAAGAAACCATTTACAACATATGCGTCACTGTTAGCCGCTCTGGCCTTGGGTGCCCTGATGCTTGATCGCCTCCGACGCTGGGCCATCGAGCAAGTTGCGTGGTTAATTAGAAATATACCACTACGAGATGAAAGAAACCATTTACAACACATGCGTCACTGTTAGCCGCTCTGGCCTAAGGTGCTCGGATACCCGCTCGCCTCCAGGGCTGGCCCATCGAGCAAGCTGCCGTGGCTAACTTGAAAAATGCCACAACGAGGGGGAAGAAACCATTTACAACACATGCGTCACTGTTAGCAGCTCTGGCCTAGGGTGCCCGGATGCCCGCTCGCCTCCGGCGCTTTCCCTTCGAGAAAGCTGCCGTGGCTAACTAGAAAAATGCCACATCGAGAGCAAAGAAATCATTTAAAACACATGCGTCACTGTTAGCCGCTCTGCCTAGGGTGCCCTGAAGCTCGACCGCCTCCGATGCTGGGCCATCGAGCAAGTGGCCATGGCTAACTAGAAAAACTCCACAACAAGGTGAAAGAAACCATTTACAACATATGCATCACTGTTAGCCGCTCTGGCCTAGGATGCCCTGATGCTCGATCGCCTCCGACGCTGGGCCATCGAGCAAGTTGCGTGGTTAACTAGAAATATACCACAACGAAATGAAAGAAACCATTTACAACACATGCGTCACTATTAGCCGCTCTGGCCTAGGGTGCCCGGATGCCCGCTCGCCTCCGGCGCTGGCCCATCGAGCAAGCTGCAGTGGCGAAATAGAAAAATGACAAAACGAGGCGAAAGAAACCATTTAAAACACATGTGTCACTGTTAGCCGCTCTGGCCAAGGATGCCCGGATGCCCGATCACCTCCAGCGCTGGCCCATCGAGCAAGCTGCTATGGCTAACTAGAAAAATGCCACAACGAGGGGAAAGAAACCATTTACAACACATGCGTCACTGTTAGCCGCTCTGGCCTAGGGTGCCCGGATGCCCGCTCGCCTCCGGCGCTTTCCCTTCGAGAAAGCTGCCGTGGCTAACTAGAAAAATGCCACATCGAGAGCAAAGAAATCATTTAAAACACAAGCGTCACTGTTAGCCGCTCTGGATTAGGGTGCCCGGATGCCCGATCGCCTCCGGCGCTGGCCCATCGAGCAAGCTGCTCTGGCTAACTAGAAAAATGCCACAACGAGGGGAAAGCAAACCATTTAAAACACATGCGTCACTGTTAGCCGCTCTGGCCTAGGGTGCCCGCATGCCCGATCGCCTCCGGCGTTGGCCCATCAAGCAAGCTGCCGTGGCGGAGTAGAAAAATGCCAGAACGAGGCGAAATAAACCATTTACAACACATGCGTCACTGTTAGCCGCGCCTGGCCTAGTGTGCCCGAATGCTCGCTCGCCTCCGGCGCTGGTCCATCGAACAAGCTGCTGTGGCTAACTAGAAAAATGCCACATCGAGAGCAAAGAAATCATTTAAAACACAAGCGTCACTGTTAGCCGCTCTGGATTAGGGCGCCCGGATGCCCGATCGCCTCCGGCGCTGGCCCATCGAGAAAGCGGCCGTGGCTAACTAGAAAAATGCCACAACGAGGGGAAAGAAACCATTTACAACACATCCGTCACTGTTAGCCGCTCTGGATTAGGGTGCGCGGACGCCCAATCGCCTCCGGCGCTGGCCCATCGAGCAAGCTGCCGTGGATAACTAGAAAAATGCCACAACGAGGTGAAAGAAACCATTTACAACATATGCGTCACTGTTAGCCGCTCTGGCCTTGGGTGCCCTGATGCTTGATCGCCTCCGACGCTGGGCCATCGAGCAAGTTGCGTGGTTAACTAGAAATATACCACTACGAGATGAAAGAAACCATTTACAACACATGCGTCACTGTTAGCCGCTCTGGCCTAAGGTGCTCGGATACCCGCTCGCCTCCGGGGCTGGCCCATCGAGCAAGCTGCCGTGGCTAACTTGAAAAATGCCACAACGAGGGGGAAGAAACCATTTACAACACATGCGTCACTGTTAGCAGCTCTGGCCTAGGGTGCCCGGATGCCCGCACGCCTCCGGCGCTTTCCCTTCGAGAAAGCTGCCGTGGCTAACTAGAAAAATGCCACATCGAGAGCAAAGAAATCATTTAAAACACATGCGTCACTGTTAGCCGCTCTGCCTAGGGTGCCCTGAAGCTCGACCGCCTCCGATGCTGGGCCATCGAGCAAGTGGCCATGGCTAACTAGAAAAACTCCACAACAAGGTGAAAGAAACCATTTACAACATATGCGTCACTGTTAGCCGCTCTGGCCTAGGATGCCCTGATGCTCGATCGCCTCCGACGCTGGGCCATCGAGCAAGTTGCGTGGTTAACTAGAAATATACCACAACGAAATGAAAGAAACCATTTACAACACATGCGTCACTATTAGCCGCTCTGGCCTAGGGTGCCCGGATGCCCGCTCGCCTCCGGCGCTGGCCCATCGAGCAAGCTGCTAGTGGCTAACTAGAAAAATGCCACAACGAGGCGAAAGAAACCATTTAAAACACATGTGTCACTGTTAGCCGCTCTGGCCAAGGGTGCCCGGATGCCCGATCACCTCCAGCGCTGGCCCATCGAGCAAGCTGCTATGGCTAACTAGAAAAATGCCACAACGAGGGGAAAGAAACCATTTACAACACATGCGTCACTGTTAGCCGCTCTGGCCTAGGGTGCCCGGATGCCCGCTCGCCTCCGGCGCTTTCCCTTCGAGAAAGCTGCCGTGGCTAACTAGAAAAATGCCACATCGAGAGCAAAGAAATCATTTAAAACACAAGCGTCACTGTTAGCCGCTCTGGATTAGGGTGCCCAAATGCCCGATCGCCTCCGGCGCTGGCCCATCGAGCAAGCTGCCGCGGCTAACTAGAAATATGCCACAACAAGGGGAAAGAAAATATTTACAACACATGAGTCACTGTTTGCCGCTCTGGCTTAGAATTCCAGGATGCCCGATCGCCTCCGGCGCTAGCGCATCGAGCAAGCTGCCGTGGCCAATTAGAAAAATGACAAAACGAGGCGAAAGAAACCATTTACAACACATGCGTCACTGTAAGCCGCTATTGCCTAGGGTGCCCGGATGCCCGCTGGCCTCCGACGCTGGCCCATCGAGCAAGCTGCCGTTGCTAACTAGAAAAATGCCACTTCGAGGAGAAAGAAATCATTCAAAACACATGCGTCACTGTTAGCCGCTCTGGCCTAGGGTGCCCGAATGCCCGATCGCCTCCGGCGCTGGCCCATCGAGAAAGCTGCCGTGGCTAACTAGAAAGATGCCAAAACGAAGCGAAGGAAACCATTTACAACACATGCGTCACTGTAAGCCGCTCTGGCCTAGAGTGCCCGGATGCCCGCTCGCCTCCGGCGCTGGCCCATAAAGCAAGCTGCCGTGGCTAACTATAAAAATGCCACAACGAGGAGAAAGAAACCATTTACAACACATGCGTCACTGTTAGCCGCTCTGGATTAGCGTGCCCGGATGCCCGAACGCCTCCGGCGCTGGCCCATCGAGCAATCTGCCGTGGCTATCTAGAAATATGCCACAACAAGGGGAAAGAAAATATTTACAACACATGAGTCACTGTTTGCCGCTCTGGCTTAGAATGCCCGGATGCCCGATCGCCTCCGGCGCTTGCCCATCGAGCAAGCTGCCGTGGCGAATTAGAAAAATGACAAAACGAGGCGAAAGAAACCATTTACAACACATGCGTCACTGTAAGCCGCTCTGGCCTAGGGTGCCCGGATGCCCGCTCGCCTCCGACGCTGGCCCATCGAGCAAGCTGCCGTTGCTAACTAGAAAAATGCCACATCGAGGAGAAAGAAATCATTTAAAACACATGCCTCACTGTTAGCCGTTCTGGCCTAGGGCGCCCGGATGCCCGATCGCCTCCGGCGCTGGCCCATCGAGAAAGCTGCCGTGGCTAACTAGAAAAATGCCACAACGAGGGGAAAGAAACCATTTACAACACATGCGTCACTGTTAGCCGCTATGGCCTAGGGTGCCCGGATGCCCGCTCGCCTCTGGCGCTGGCCTATCGAGCAAGCTGCATTGGCGAAAAAGAAAAATGCCAAAATGAGGCGAAAGAAACCATTTACAACACATGCGTCACTGTTAGCCGCTCTGGCCTAAGGTGCCCGGATGCCTGCTCACCTCCGGCGCTGGCCCATCGAGCAACCTTCCGTGGCTAACTAGAAAAATGACAAAACGAGGCGAAAGAAACTATTTACAACACATGCGTCACTGTAAGCCGCTCTGGCCTAGGGTGCCCGGATGCCCGCTCGCCTCCGACGCTGGCCCATCGAGCAAGCTGCCGTTGCTAACTAGAAAAATGCCACATCGAGGAGAAAGAAATCATTTAAAACACATGCCTCACTGTTAGCCGTTCTGGCCTAGGGCGCCCGGATGCCCGATCGCCTCCGGCGCTGGCCCATCGAGAAAGCTGCCGTGGCTAACTAGAAAAATGCCACAACGAGGGGAAAGAAACCATTTACAACACATGCGTCACTGTTAGCCGCTATGGCCTAGGGTGCCCGGATGCCCGCTCGCCTCTGGCGCTGGCCTATCGAGCAAGCTGCATTGGCGAAAAAGAAAATGCCAAAATGAGGCGAAAGAAACCATTTACAACACATGCGTCACTGTTAGCCGCTCTGGCCTAAGGTGCCCGGATGCCTGCTCACCTCCGGCGCTGGCCCATCGAGCAACCTTCCGTGGCTAACTAGAAAAATGCCACAACGAGGGGAAAGAATCCATTTACAACACATGCGTCACTGTTAGCCGCTCTGGATTAGGGTGCCCGGACGCCCAATCGCCTCCGGCGCTGGCCCATCGAGCAAGCTGCCGTGGATAACTAGAAAAATGCCACAACGAGGTGAAAGAAACCATTTACAACATATGCGTCACTGTTAGCCGCTCTGGCCTTGGGTGCCCTGATGCTTGATCGCCTCCGACGCTGGGCCATCGAGCAAGTTGCGTGGTTAACTAGCAATATACCACTACGAGATGAAAGAAACCATTTACAACACATGCGTCACTGTTAGCCGCTCTGGCCTAAGGTGCTCGGATACCCGCTCGCCTCCGGGGCTGGCCCATCGAGCAAGCTGCCGTGGCTAACTAGAAAAATGCCACATCGAGGAGAAAGAAATCATTTAAAACACATGCGTCACTTTTAGCCGCTCTGGCCTAGGGTGCCCGGATGACCGATCGCCTCCGGCGCTGGCCCATCAAGCAAGCTGCCGTGGCTAACTATAAAAATGCCACAACGACGGGAAAGAAACCATTTACAACACATGCCTCACTGTTAGCCGCTCTGGCCTAAGGTGCTCGGATACCCGCTCGCCTCCGGGGCTGGCCCATCGAGCAAGCTGCCGTGGCTAACTAGAAAAATGCCACATCGAGGAGAAAGAAATCATTTAAAACACATGCGTCACTTTTAGCCGCTCTGGCCTGGGGTGCCCGGATGCCCGATCACCTCCAGCGCTGGCCCATCGAGCAAGCTGCTATGGCTAACTAGAAAAATGCCACAACGAGGGGAAAGAAACCATTTACAACACATGCGTCACTGTTAGCCGCTCTGGCCTAGGGTGCCCGGATGCCCGCTCGCCTCCGGCGCTTTCCCTTCGAGAAAGCTGCCGTGGCTAACTAGAAAAATGCCACATCGAGAGCAAAGAAATCATTTAAAACACAAGCGTCACTGTTAGCCGCTCTGGATTAGGGTGCCCAAATGCCCGATCGCCTCCGGCGCTGGCCCATCGAGCAAGCTGCCGCGGCTAACTAGAAATATGCCACAACAAGGGGAAAGAAAATATTTACAACACATGAGTCACTGTTTGCCGCTCTGGCTTAGAATTCCCGGATGCCCGATCGCCTCCGGCGCTAGCGCATCGAGCAAGCTGCCGTGGCCAATTAGAAAAATGACAAAACGAGGCGAAAGAAACCATTTACAACACATGCGTCACTGTAAGCCGCTATTGCCTAGGGTGCCCGGATGCCCGCTGGCCTCCGACGCTGGCCCATCGAGCAAGCTGCCGTTGCTAACTAGAAAAATGCCACTTCGAGGAGAAAGAAATCATTTAAAACACATGCGTCACTGTTAGCCGCTCTGGCCTAGGGTGCCCGAATGCCCGATCGCCTCCGGCGCTGGCCCATCGAGAAAGCTGCCGTGGCTAACTAGAAAGATGCCAAAACGAGGCGAAGGAAACCATTTACAACACATGCGTCACTGTAAGCCGCTCTGGCCTAGAGTGCCCGGATGCCCGCTCGCCTCCGGCGCTGGCCCATAAAGCAAGCTGCCGTGGCTAACTATAAAAATGCCACAACGAGGAGAAAGAAACCATTTACAACACATGCGTCACTGTTAGCCGCTCTGGATTAGCGTGCCCGGATGCCCGAACGCCTCCGGCGCTGGCCCATCGAGCAATCTGCCGTGGCTATCTAGAAATATGCCACAACAAGGGGAAAGAAAATATTTACAACACATGAGTCACTGTTTGCCGCTCTGGCTTAGAATGCCCGGATGCCCGATCGCCTCCGGCGCTTGCCCATCGAGCAAGCTGCCGTGGCGAATTAGAAAAATGACAAAACGAGGCGAAAGAAACCATTTACAACACATGCGTCACTGTAAGCCGCTCTGGCCTAGGGTGCCCGGATGCCCGCTCGCCTCCGACGCTGGCCCATCGAGCAAGCTGCCGTTGCTAACTAGAAAAATGCTACATCGAGGAGAAAGAAATCATTTAAAACACATGCCTCACTGTTAGCCGTTCTGGCCTAGGGCGCCCGGATGCCCGATCGCCTCCGGCGCTGGCCCATCGAGAAAGCGGCCGTGGCTAACTAGAAAAATGCCACAACGAGGGGAAAGAAACCATTTACAACACATGCGTCACTGTTAGCCGCTATGGCCTAGGGTGCCCGGATGCCCGCTCGCCTCTGGCGCTGGCCTATCGAGCAAGCTGCATTGGCGAAAAAGAAAAATGCCAAAATGAGGCGAAAGAAACCATTTACAACACACGCGTCACTGTTAGCCGCTCTGGCCTAAGGTGCCCGGATGCCTGCTCACCTCCGGCGCTGGCCCATCGAGCAACCTTCCGTGGCTAACTAGAAAAATGCCACAACGAGGGGAAAGAATCCATTTACAACACATGCGTCACTGTTAGCCGCTCTGGATTAGGGTGCGCGGACGCCCAATCGCCTCCGGCGCTGGCCCATCGAGCAAGCTGCCGTGGATAACTAGAAAAATGCCACAACGAGGTGAAAGAAACCATTTACAACATATGCGTCACTGTTAGCCGCTCTGGCCTTGGGTGCCCTGATGCTTGATCGCCTCCGACGCTGGGCCATCGAGCAAGTTGCGTGGTTAACTAGAAATATACCACTACGAGATGAAAGAAACCATTTACAACACATGCGTCACTGTTAGCCGCTCTGGCCTAAGGTGCTCGGATACCCGCTCGCCTCCAGGGCTGGCCCATCGAGCAAGCTGCCGTGGCTAACTTGAAAAATGCCACAACGAGGGGGAAGAAACCATTTACAACACATGCGTCACTGTTAGCAGCTCTGGCCTAGGGTGCCCGGATGCCCGCTCGCCTCCGGCGCTTTCCCTTCGAGAAAGCTGCCGTGGCTAACTAGAAAAATGCCACATCGAGAGCAAAGAAATCATTTAAAACACATGCGTCACTGTTAGCCGCTCTGCCTAGGGTGCCCTGAAGCTCGACCGCCTCCGATGCTGGGCCATCGAGCAAGTGGCCATGGCTAACTAGAAAAACTCCACAACAAGGTGAAAGAAACCATTTACAACATATGCATCACTGTTAGCCGCTCTGGCCTAGGATGCCCTGATGCTCGATCGCCTCCGACGCTGGGCCATCGAGCAAGTTGCGTGGTTAACTAGAAATATACCACAACGAAATGAAAGAAACCATTTACAACACATGCGTCACTATTAGCCGCTCTGGCCTAGGGTGCCCGGATGCCCGCTCGCCTCCGGCGCTGGCCCATCGAGCAAGCTGCAGTGGCGAAATAGAAAAATGACAAAACGAGGCGAAAGAAACCATTTAAAACACATGTGTCGCTGTTAGCCGCTCTGGCCAAGGATGCCCGGATGCCCGATCACCTCCAGCGCTGGCCCATCGAGCAAGCTGCTATGGCTAACTAGAAAAATGCCACAACGAGGGGAAAGAAACCATTTACAACACATGCGTCACTGTTAGCCGCTCTGGCCTAGGGTGCCCGGATGCCCGCTCGCCTCCGGCGCTTTCCCTTCGAGAAAGCTGCCGTGGCTAACTAGAAAAATGCCACATCGAGAGCAAAGAAATCATTTAAAACACAAGCGTCACTGTTAGCCGCTCTGGATTAGGGTGCCCGGATGCCCGATCGCCTCCGGCGCTGGCCCATCGAGCAAGCTGCTCTGGCTAACTAGAAAAATGCCACAACGAGGGGAAAGCAAACCATTTAAAACACATGCGTCACTGTTAGCCGCTCTGGCCTAGGGTGCCCGCATGCCCGATCGCCTCCGGCGTTGGCCCATCAAGCAAGCTGCCGTGGCGGAGTAGAAAAATGCCAGAACGAGGCGAAATAAACCATTTACAACACATGCGTCACTGTTAGCCGCGCCTGGCCTAGTGTGCCCGAATGCTCGCTCGCCTCCGGCGCTGGTCCATCGAACAAGCTGCTGTGGCTAACTAGAAAAATGCCACATCGAGAGCAAAGAAATCATTTAAAACACAAGCGTCACTGTTAGCCGCTCTGGATTAGGGCGCCCGGATGCCCGATCGCCTCCGGCGCTGGCCCATCGAGAAAGCGGCCGTGGCTAACTAGAAAAATGCCACAACGAGGGGAAAGAAACCATTTACAACACATCCGTCACTGTTAGCCGCTCTGGATTAGGGTGCGCGGACGCCCAATCGCCTCCGGCGCTGGCCCATCGAGCAAGCTGCCGTGGATAACTAGAAAAATGCCACAACGAGGTGAAAGAAACCATTTACAACATATGCGTCACTGTTAGCCGCTCTGGCCTTGGGTGCCCTGATGCTTGATCGCCTCCGACGCTGGGCCATCGAGCAAGTTGCGTGGTTAACTAGAAATATACCACTACGAGATGAAAGAAACCATTTACAACACATGCGTCACTGTTAGCCGCTCTGGCCTAAGGTGCTCGGATACCCGCTCGCCTCCGGGGCTGGCCCATCGAGCAAGCTGCCGTGGCTAACTTGAAAAATGCCACAACGAGGGGGAAGAAACCATTTACAACACATGCGTCACTGTTAGCAGCTCTGGCCTAGGGTGCCCGGATGCCCGCACGCCTCCGGCGCTTTCCCTTCGAGAAAGCTGCCGTGGCTAACTAGAAAAATGCCACATCGAGAGCAAAGAAATCATTTAAAACACATGCGTCACTGTTAGCCGCTCTGCCTAGGGTGCCCTGAAGCTCGACCGCCTCCGATGCTGGGCCATCGAGCAAGTGGCCATGGCTAACTAGAAAAACTCCACAACAAGGTGAAAGAAACCATTTACAACATATGCGTCACTGTTAGCCGCTCTGGCCTAGGATGCCCTGATGCTCGATCGCCTCCGACGCTGGGCCATCGAGCAAGTTGCGTGGTTAACTAGAAATATACCACAACGAAATGAAAGAAACCATTTACAACACATGCGTCACTATTAGCCGCTCTGGCCTAGGGTGCCCGGATGCCCGCTCGCCTCCGGCGCTGGCCCATCGAGCAAGCTGCAGTGGCGAAATAGAAAAATGACAAAACGAGGCGAAAGAAACCATTTAAAACACATGTGTCACTGTTAGCCGCTCTGGCCAAGGATGCCCGGATGCCCGATCACCTCCAGCGCTGGCCCATCGAGCAAGCTGCTATGGCTAACTAGAAAAATGCCACAACGAGGGGAAAGAAACCATTTACAACACATGCGTCACTGTTAGCCGCTCTGGCCTAGGGTGCCCGGATGCCCGCTCGCCTCCGGCGCTTTCCCTTCGAGAAAGCTGCCGTGGCTAACTAGAAAAATGCCACATCGAGAGCAAAGAAATCATTTAAAACACAAGCGTCACTGTTAGCCGCTCTGGATTAGGGTGCCCGGATGCCCGATCGCCTCCGGCGCTGGCCCATCGAGCAAGCTGCTCTGGCTAACTAGAAAAATGCCACAACGAGGGGAAAGCAAACCATTTAAAACACATGCGTCACTGTTAGCCGCTCTGGCCTAGGGTGCCCGCATGCCCGATCGCCTCCGGCGTTGGCCCATGAAGCAAGCTGCCGTGGCGGAGTAGAAAAATGCCAGAACGAGGCGAAATAAACCATTTAAAACACATGCGTCACTGTTATCCGCGCCTGGCCTAGTGTGCCCGAATGCTCGCTCGCCTCCGGCGCTGGTCCATCGAACAAGCTGCTGTGGCTAACTAGAAAAATGCCACATCGAGAGCAAAGAAATCATTTAAAACACAAGCGTCACTGTTAGCCGCTCTGGATTAGGGTGCCCGGATGCCCGATCGCCTCCGGCGCTGGCCCATCGAGCAAGCTGCTCTGGCTAACTAGAAAAATGCCACAACGAGGGGAAAGCAAACCATTTAAAACACATGCGTCACTGTTAGCCGCTCTGGCCTAGGGTGCCCGCATGCCCGATCGCCTCCGGCGTTGGCCCATCAAGTAAGCTGCCGTGGCGGAGTAGAAAAATGCCAGAACGAGGCGAAATAAACCATTTACAACACATGCGTCACTGTTAGCCGCGCCTGGCCTAGTGTGCCCGAATCCTCGCTCGCCTCCGGCGCTGGTCCATCGAACAAGCTGCTGTGGCTAACTAGAAAAATGCCAAAACGAGGCGAAGGAAACCATTTACAACACATGCGTCACTGTAAGCCGCTCTGGCCTAGAGGTCCCGGAAGCCCGCTCGCCTCCGGCGCTGGCCCATAAAGCAAGCTGCCGTGGCTAACTAGAAAAATGCCACAACGAGGGGAAAGAAACCATTTACAACACATGCGTCACTGTTAGCCGCTCTGGATTAGGGTGCCCGGATGCCCGAACGCCTCCGGCGCTGGCCCATCGAGCAAGCTGCCGTGGCGAAATAAAAAAATGTCAAAACTAGGCGAAAGAAATCATTTAAACACATGCGTCACTGTCAGCCGCTCTGGCCAAGGGTGCCCGGATGCCAGATCGCCTCCGGCGCTGGCCCATCGAGCAAGTTGCTGTGGCTAACTAGAAAAATGCCACAACGTGGGGAAAGAAACCATTTACAACACATGCGTCACTGTTAGCCGCTCTGGCCTAGGGTGCCCGCATGCCCGATCGCCTCCGGCGTTGGCCCATCAAGCAAGCTGCCCTGGCGGAGTAGAAAAATGCCAGAACGAGGCGAAAGAAGCCATTTACAACACATGCGTCACTGTTAGCCGCTCTGGCCTAGTGTGCCCGAATCCTCGCTCGCCTCCGGCGCTGGCCCATCGAGCAAGCTGCTGTGGCTAACTAGAAAAATGCCAAAATGAGGCGAAGGAAACCATTTACAACACATGCGTCACTGTAAGCCGCTCTGGCCTAGAGTGCCCGGATGCCCGCTCGCCTCCGGCGCTGGCCCATCAAGCGAGCTGCCGTGGCTAACTAGAAAAATGCCACAGCGAGGGGATAGAAACCATTTACAACACATGCGTCACTGTTAGCCGCTCTGGATTAGGGTGCCCGAATGCCCTCTCGCCTCCGGCGCTGGCCCATCAAGCAAGCTGCCGTGGCTAACTAGAAAAATGCCACAGCGAGGGGAAAGTATCTATTTACAACACATGCGTCACTGTTAGCAGCTCTGGATTAGGGTGCCCGAATGCCCGATCGCCTCCGGCGCTGGCCCATCGAGCAAGCTGCCGCGGCTAACTAGAAATATGGCACAACAAGGGGAAAGAAAATATTTAAAACACATGAGTCACTGTTTGCCGCTCTGGCTTAGAATTCCCGGATGCCCGATCGCCTCCGGCGCTAGCCCATCGAGCAAGCTGCCGTGGCGAATTAGAAAAATGACAAAACGAGGCGAAAGAAACCATTTACAACACATACGTCACTGTAAGCCGCTCTGGCCTAGGGTGCCCGGATGCCCGCTCGCATCCGACGCTGGCCCATCGAGCAAGCTGCCGTTGCTAACTAGAAAAATGCCACATCGAGGAGAAAGAAATCATTTAAAACACATGCGTCACTGTTAGCCGTTCTGGCCTAGGGTGCCCGGATGCCCGATCGCCTCCGGCGCTGGCCCATCGAGGAAGCTGCCGTGGCTAACTAGAAAAATGCCACAACGAGGGGAAAGAAACCATTTACAACACATGCGTCACTGTTAGCCGCTATGGCCTAAGGTGCCCGGATACCCGATCGCCTCCGGCGCTGGCCCATCAAGCAAGCTGCCGTGGCAACAAGAAAAATGGAACAACGAGGGGAAAGAAACCATTTACAACACATGCGTCACTGTTAGGCGCTCTGGCCTAGGGAGCCCGGATGCCCTATCGCCTCCGGCGCTAGCTCATCGAGCAAGCTGCTGCTATAGCTAACTAGAAAAATGCCACAACGAGGGGAAAGACACCATTTACAACACATGCGTCACTGTTAGCCGCTCTGGCCTAGGGTGCCCGCATGCCCGATCGCCTCCGGCGTTGGCCCATCAAGCAAGCTGCCGTGGCGGAGTAGAAAAATGCCAAAACGAGGCGAAAGAAACCTTTTACAACACATGCGTCACTGTTAGCCGCTCTGGCCTAGTGTGCCCGGATGCCCTCTCGCCTCCGGCGCTGGCCCATCGAGCAAGCTGCTGTGGCTAACTAGAAAAATGCCAAAACGAGGCGAAGTAAACCATTTACAACACATGCGTCACTGTAAGCCGCTCTGGCCTAGGGTGCCCGGATGCCCGCTCGCCTCCGGCGCTGGCCCATCAAGCAAGCTGCCTTAGCTAACTAGAAAAATGCCACAACGAGGGGAAAGAAACCATTTACAACACATGCGTCACTGTTAGCCGCTCTGGATTAGGGTGCCCGGATGCCCGCTCGCCTCCGGCGCTGTCCCATCGAGCAGGCTGCCGTGGCTAACTAGAAAAATGACGCAACGAGTGGAAAGAAACCATTCGCAGCACATGCGTCACTGTTAGCCGCTGTGGCCTAGGATGCCCGGATACCCGATCGTCTGCGGTGCTGGCCCATCAAGCAAGCTGCCGTGGCACACTAGAAAAATGCAACAACGAGGGGAAAAAAAACCATTTACAGCACATGCGTCACTGTTAGCCGCTCTGGCCTAGGGTGCCCGGATGCCCGCTCGCCTCCGGCGCTGGCCCATCAAGCAAGCTGCCGTGGCTAACTATAAAAATGCCACAACGACGGGAAAGAAACCATTTACAACACATGCGTCACTTTTAGCCGCTCTGGATTAGGGTGCCTGGATGCCCAATCGCCTCCGGCGCTGGTCCATCGAGCAAGCTGCTGTAACGAACTATAAAAATGCCAAAACGAGCCGAAAGAAACCATTTACAACACATGCGTCACTTTTAGCCGGTCTGGTCTAGAGGTCCCGGATGCCCGCTCGACTCCGGCGCTGGCCCATCGAGCAAGCTTCCGTGGCTAACTAGAAAAATGCCACAACGAGGGGAACAAACCCTTTACAACACATGCGTCACTGTTAGCCGCTCTGGCCTTGGGTGTCCGAATGCTCGATCGCCTCCGACACTGGGCCATCGAGCAAGTTGCCCTGGCTAACTAGAAAAATGCCACAACGAGGTGAAAGAAACCATTTACAACACATGCGTCACTGTTAGCCGTCTGGCCTAAGGTGCCCTGATGCTCGATCGCCTCCGATGCTGGGCCATCGAGCAAGTGGCCGTGGCTAACTAGACAAATACCACAACGAGATGAAATAAACCAATTACAACACATGTGTCACTGTTAGCCGCTCTGGCCTAGGGTGCCCGGATGCCTGATCGCCTCCGGCGCTGGCCCATCGAGCAAGCTGCAGTGGCTAACTAGAAAAATGCCACAACAAGGGGAGAGAAACCGTTTACAACACATGCGTCACTGCTAGCCGCTCTGGCCTAGGGTGCCCGCATGCCCGATCGCCTCCGGCGATGGCCCATCAAGCAAGCTGCCATGGCGGAGTAGAAAAATGCCAAAACGAAGCGAAGGAAACCATTTACAACACATGCGTCACTGTAAGCCGCTCTGGCTTAGGGTGCCCGGATGCCCGCTCACCTCCGGCGCTGGCCCATCAAGCAAGCTGCCGTGGCTAACTAAAAGAATGCCACAACGAGGGGAAAGAAACCATTTACAACACATGCGTCACTGTTTTCCGCTCTGGCTTAGAATGCCCGGATGCCCGATCGCCTCCGGCGCTAGCCCATCGAGCAAGCTGCCGTGACCAAATAGAAAAATGCCAAACGAGGCGAAAGGAACCATTTACAACACATGCGTCACTGTTAGCCGTTATGGCCTAGGGTGCCCTGATGCCCGCTCGCCTCCGGCGGTGTCCCATCGAGCAAGCTGCCATGGCTAACTAGAAAAATGACGCAACGAGTGTAAAGAAACCATTTACAACACATGCGCCATTGTTAGCCGCTTTGGCCTAGGGTGCCCGGATTCCCTTTCGCCTCCGGCGCTGGCCCATCGAGCAAGCTGCCATGGCGAACTAAAAAAATGCCAAAACAAGGCGAAAGAAACCATTCACAACACATGCGTCACTGTTAGCCGCTCTGGCCTAGGGCGACCGGATGCCCGATCGCCTCCGGCGCTGGCTCATTGAACAACAAGGCGCAAATTTGAGCGAGTTGGTAAGTGTTCATTTTCGCTCTCAGCGCAACACGAACGGGACACAAGACGAAGGACTAGCACAAACAGGCGCTGTTTGTGCTAGTCCTTTGTCATGTGTCCCGCTCACTGAGCAAGCTGCCGTGCTAGAAAAATCCCACTACGAGAGGAAAGAAACCATTTACCACACATGCGTCACTGTTAGCAGCTTGCCTAGGGTGCTCGGATGCCCGCTCGCCTCCAGCGCTGTCCCATCGAGCAAGCTGCCGTGGCTAACTAGAAAATATGCTACGTCGAGGGGAAAGAAATCATCTAAAACATATGCGTCACTGTTAGCCGCTCTTGAGTAGGATGCCAGGATGCCCAATCGCCTCCGGCGCTGGCCCATCGAGCAAGCTGCCGTAACGAACTATAACAATGCCAAAACTAGGCGAAAGAAACCATTTACAACACATGCGTCACATTTAGCCGCTCTGGCCTAGGGTGCCCTGATGCCAGCTCGCCTCCGGCGCTGGCCCATCGAGCAAGCTTCCGTGGCTAACTAGAAAAATGCCACGAGGGGAACAAACCATTTACAACACATGCGTCACTGTTAGCCGCTCTGGCCTAGGGTGCCTGAATGCTCGATCGCCTCCGACGCTGGGCCATCGAGCAATTTGCCGTGGCTAACTAGAAAAACCCACAACGAGGTGAAAGAAACCATTTACAAGACATGCGTCACTATTAGCCGCTGTGGCCAAAGGGTGCCCGGATGTCCGCTCGCCTCCGGCGCTGTCGCATCGAGCAAGCTGCCGTGGCGAACTAAAAAAATGTCAAAACAAGGCGAAAGAAATCATTCACAACACATGCGTCACTGTTAGCCGCTCTGGACTAGTGTGCCCGGTTGCCTCCGGCGCTGGCCCATCGAGCAAGCTGCTGTGGCTAACTAGAAAAATGGCAAAACGAGGCGAAGGAAGCCATTTACAACACATGCGTCACTGTAAGCCGCTCTGGCCTAGGTTGCCCGGATGCCCGCTCACCTCCGGCGCTGGCCCATCAAGCAAGCTGCCGTGGCTAACTAGAAAAATGCCACAACGAGGGGAAAGAAATCTTTTAAAACACATGCGTCACTGTTAGCCGCTCCTGATTAGGGTGCCCGGATGCCCGATCGCCTCCGGCGCTGACCCATCGAGCAAGCTGCCGTGGCTAACTAGAAAAATGCCACAAGGGGAAAGGAAATATTTACAACACATGCGTCACTGTTTGCCGCTCTGGCTTAGAATGCCAGGATGCCCGATCGCCTCCGGCGCTAGCCCATCGAGCAAGCTGCCGTGGCGAATTAGAAAAATACCAAAACGAGGCTAAAGAAACAATTTATAACGCATGCGTCACTGTTAGCCGCTATAGCCTAAGGTGCCCGGATGCCAGCTCGCCTCCGGCGCTGCCGCATCGAGCAAGCTTCCGTGGCGAACTAAAAAAATGCCAAAACAAGGCGAAAGAAATCATTCACAACATATGCGTCCCTGTTAGCCGCTCTGGCCTAGGCTGCCCGGATACCCGATCGCCTCCGGCGCTGGCCCATCAAGCAAGCTGCCGTGGCCAACTAGAAAATTGCAACAACGAGGGGAAAGAAACCATTTACAACATGTGCGTCACTGTTAGCCGCTCTGGCCTAGTGTGCCCGGATGCCCGCTCGCCTCCGGCGCTGGCCCATCGAGCAAGCTGCTGTTGCTAACTAGAAAAATGCCAAAACGAGGTGAAGGAAACCATTTACAACACATGCGTCACTGTTAGCCGCTCTGGCCTAGAACGCCCGGATGCCCACTCGCCTCCGGCGCTGGCCCATCGAGCAAGCTGCTGTTGCTAACTAGAAAAATGCCAAAACGAGGCGAAGGAAACCATTTACAACACATGCGTCACTGTTAGCCGCTCTGGCCTAGAACGCCCGGATGCCTACTCGCCTCTGGCGCTGGCCCATCAAGCAAGCTGCCATGGCTAACTAGAAAAATGCCACAACAGGCGGAAAGAAATCATTTAAAACACATGCGTCACTATTAGGCGCTCTCGCCTAGGGCGACCGGATGCCCGATCGCCTCCGGCGCTGGCTCATTGAGCAACAAGGCGGAAATTTGGGCGAGTTGGCAAGTGTTCATTTTCGCTCTCATCGCAACACGAAAGGGACACAAGACGAAGGATTAGCACAAACAGGCGCTGTTTGTGTAAGTCCTTCGTCATGTGTCCCGCTCACTGAGCAATCTGCCGTGCTAGAAAAATCCCACTACGAGAGGAAACAAACCATTTACAACACATGCGTCATTGTTAGCAGCTTGCCTAGGGTGCCCGGATGCCCACTCGCCTCCAGCGCTGTCCCATCGAGCAAGCTGCCGTGGCTAACTAGAAAATATGCCACGTTGAGGGGAAAGAAATCATCTAAAACACATGCGTCACTGTTAGCCGCTCTTGATTAGGGTGCCAGGATGCCCAATCGCTTCCGGCGCTGGCCCATCGAGCTAGCTGCCGTAACGAACTATAAAAATGCCAAAACTAGGCGAAAGAAACCATTTACAACACATGCGTCACATTTAGCCGCTCTGGCCTAGGGTGCCTGAATGCTCGATCGCCTCCGACGCTGGGCCATCGAGCAATTTGCCGTGGCTAACTAGAAGAATGCCACAACGAGGTGAAAGAAACCATTTAAAACACATGCGTCACTGTAAGCCGCTCTGGCCTGGGGTGCCCTGATGCCCTATCGTCTCCGATACTGGGCCATCGAGCAAGTCGCCGTGGCTAACTAGAAAAATACCACAACGAGATGAAATAAACCAATTACAACACATGCGTCACTGTTAGCCGCTCTGGCCAAGCGTGCCCGGATGCCCGCTCGCCTCCGCCGCTGGCCCATCGAGCAAGCTGCCCTGGCGAATCATAAAAATGCCAAAACGGGGCAAAAGAAACCATTTACAGCACATGTGTCACTGTTAGCCGCTCTGGCCTAGGGTGCCCGGATGCCTGATCGCCTCCGGCGCTGGCCTATCCAGCAAGCTGCCGTAACGAACTATAAAAATGCCAAAACGAGGCGAAAGAAACCATCTACAACACATGCGTCACTGTTAGCCGCTCTTGATTAGGGTGCCCGGATGCCCGATCGCCTCCGGCGCTGGCCCATCGAGCAAGCTGCAGTGGCGAAATAGAAAAATGCCAAAACGAGGCGAAAGAAACCATTTACAACACATGCGTCACTGTTAGCCGCTCTGGCCTAGGGTGCCCGTATACCCGGTCGCCTCTGGCGCTGGCCCATCAAGCAAGCTGCCGTGGCCAACTAGAGAAATGTAACAACGAGGGGAGAGAAACCATTTACAACACATGCGTCACTGTTAGCCGCTCTGGCCTAGGGTGCCCGAATGCGCTACCGCCTCCGATGCTGGGTCATCGAGCAAGTGGCCGTGGCTAACTAGAAAAATACCACGACGAGATGAAACAAACCAATTACAACACATGCGTCACTGTTAGCCGCTCTGGCCAAGCGTGCCCGGATGCCCGCTCGCCTCCGCCGCTGACCCATCGAGCAAGCTGCTGTGGCTAACTAGAAAAATGCCACAACGAGGGGAAAGAAACCATTTACAACACATGCGTCACTGTTAGCCGCTCTGGCCTCGGGTGCCCGCATGCCCGATCTCCTCCGGCGTTGGCCCATCAAGCAAGCTGCCGTGGCGGAGAAGAAAAATGCCAAAACGAGGCGCAAGAAACCATTTACAACACATGCGTCACTGTTAGCCGCTCTGGCCTAGGTTGCCCGGATGCCCGCTCGCCTCCGGCGCTGCCCCATCAAGCAAGCTGCCGTGGCCAACTAGAAAATTGCAACAACGAGGGGAAAGAAACCATTTACAACACGTGCGTCACTGTTAGCCGCTCTGGCCTAGGGTGCCCGAATGCCCTACCGCCTCCGATACTGGGCCATCGAGCAAGTGGCCGTGGCTAACTAGAAAAATTCTACAAGAAGGGTAAAGAAACCATTTACAACACATGCGTCACTTTTAGCCGCTCTGGCCTAGGGTTCCCGGATGCCCGCTCGCCTCCGGCGCTAGCCCATCGAGCAAGCTTCCGTGGCTAACTAGAAAAATGCCACAATGAGGTGAAAGAAACCATTTACAACTCATGCGTCACTGTAAGCCGCTCTGGCCTAGGGTGCCCTGATGCCCTATCGCCTCCGATACTGGGCCATCGAGCAAGTGGCCGTGGCTAACTAGAAAAATACCACAACCAGATGAAATAAACCAATTACAACACATGCGTCAGTGTTAGCCGCTCTGGCCAAGCGTGCCCGGATGCCCGCTCGTCTCCGCCGCTGGCCCATCGAGGAATTTGCCGTGGCTAACTAGAAAAATGCCACAACGAGGTGAAAGAAACCATTTACAACACATGCGTCACTGTAAGCCGCTCTGGCCAAGCGTGCCCGGATGCCCGCTCGTCTCCGCCGCTGGCCCATCGAGCAAGCTGCCCTGGCGAATTATAAACATGCCAAAACGAGGCAAAAGAAACCATTTACAGCACATGTGTCAATGTTAGCCGCTCTGGCCTAGGGTGCCCGGATTCCTGATCGCCTCCGGCGCTGGCCTATCAAGCAGGCTGCCGTAACGAACTATAAGAATGCCAAAACGAGGTGAAAGAAAATATTTACAACACATGCGTCACTGTTTGCCGCTCTGGCTTAGAATGCCCGGATGCCCGATCGCCTCCGGCGCTAGCCCATCGAGCAAGCTGCCGTGGCGAATTAGAAAAATACCAAAACTAGGCGAAAGAAACCATTTACAACATATGCGTCACTGTTAGCCGCTATGGCCTATGGTGCCCGGATGCCCGCTCGCCTCCGGCGCTGTCGCATCGAGCAAGCTGCCGTGGCGAACTAAAAAAATGCCAAAACAAGGCGAAATAAATCATTCACAACACATGCGTCACTGTTAGCCGCTCTGGCCTAGGCTGCCCGGATACCCGATCGCCTCCGGCGCTGGCCCATCAAGCAAGCTGCCGTGGCTAACTAGAAAAATGCCACAAGGGGAAAAGAAATATTTACAACACATGCGTCACTGTTTGCCGGTCTGGCTTAGAATGCCAGGGTGCCCGATCGCCTCCGGCGCTAGCCCATCGAGCAAGCTGCCGTGGCGAATTAGAAAAATACCAAAACGAGGCTAAAGAAACCATTTACAACACATGCGTCACTGTTAGCCGCTATAGCCTAAGGTGCCCGGATGCCCGCTCGCCTCCGGGGCTGTCGCATCGAGCAAGCTGCCGTGGCGAACTAAAAAAATGCCAAAACAAGGCGAAAGAAATCATTCACAACATATGCGTCCCTGTTAGCCGCTCTGGCCTAGGCTGCCCGGATACCCGATCGCCTCCGGCGCTGGCCCATCAAGCAAGCTGCCGTGGCCAACTAGAAAATTGCAACAACGAGGGGAAAGAAACCATTTACAACACGTGCGTCACTGTTAGCCGCTCTGGCCTAGGGTGCCCGAATGCCCTACCGCCTCCGGCGCTGGCCCACCGAGCAAGCTGCCGTGGCCAACTAGAAAAATTCAACAACAAGGGGAAAGAAACCATTTACAACACTTGCGTCACTGTTAGCCGCTCTGGCCTAGTGTGCCCGGATGCCCGCTCGCCTCCGGCGCTGGCCCATCGAACAAGCTGCTGTTGCTAACTAGAAAAATGCCAAAACGAGGCGAAGGAAACCATTTACAACACATGCGTCACTGTTAGCCGCTCTGGCCTAGAACGCCCGGATGCCTGCTCGCCTCTGGCGCTGGCCCATCAAGCAAGCTGCCATGGCTAACTAGAAAAATGCCACAACAGGGGGAAAGAAATCATTTAAAACACATGCGTCACTATTAGGCGCTCTCGCCTAGGGCGACCGGATGCCCGATCGCCTCCGGCGCTGGCTCATTGAGCAACAAGGCGGAAATTTGGGCGAGTTGGCAAGTGTTCATTTTCGCTCTCATCGCAACACGAACGGGACACAAGACGAAGGATTAGCACAAACAGGCGCTGTTTGTGTAAGTCCTTCATCATGTGTCCCGCTCACTGAGCAATCTGCCGTGCTAGAAAAATCCCACTACGAGAGGAAACAAACCTTTTACAACACATGCGTCATTGTTAGCAGCTTGCCTAGGGTGCCCGGATGCCCGCTCGCCTCCAGCGCTGTCCCATCGAGCAAGCTGCCGTGGCTAACTAGAAAATATGCCACGTTGAGGGGAAAGAAATCATCTAAAACACATGCGTCACTGTTAGCCGCTCTTGCTTAGGGTGCCAGGATGCCCAATCGCTTCCGGCGCTGGCCCATCGAGCAAGCTGCCGTAACGAACTATAAAAATGCCAAAACTAGGCGAAAGAAACCATTTACAACACATGCGTCACTGTTAGCCGCTCTGGCCAAGCGTGCCCGGATGCCCGCTCGCCTCCGCCGCTGGCCCATCGAGCATGCTGCCCTGGCGAATCATAAAAATGCCAAAACGGGGCAAAAGAAACCATTTACAGCACATGTGTCACTGTTAGCCGCTCTGGCCTAGGGTGCCCGGATGCCTGATCGCCTCCGGCGCTGGCCTATCCAGCAAGCTGCCGTAACGAACTATAAAAATGCCAAAACGAGGCGAAAGAAACCATTTACAACACATGCGTCACTGTTAGCCGCTCTTGATTAGGGTGCCCGGATGCCCGATCGCCTCCGCCGCTGGCCCATCGAGCAAGCTGCAGTGGCGAAATAGAAAAATGCCAAAACGAGGCGAAAGAAACTATTTACAACACATGCGTCACTGTTAGCCGCTCTGGCCTAGGGTGCCCGTATACCCGATCGCCTCTGGCGCTGGCCCATCAAGCAAGCTGCCGTGGCCAACTAGAGAAATGGAACAACGAGGGGAAAGGAACCATTTACAACACATGCGTCACTGTTAGCCGCTCTAGCCTAGGGTGCCCCAATGCGCTACCGCCTCCGATGCTGGGTCATCGAGCAAGTGGCCGTGGCTAACTAGAAAAATACCACGACGAGATGAAACAAACCAATTACAACACATGCGTCACTGTTAGCCGCTCTGGCCTAGGGTGCCCGCATGCCCGATCGCCTCCGGCGTTGGCCCATCAAGCAAGCTGCTGTGGCTAACTAGAAAAATGCCACAACGAGGGGAAAGAAACCATTTACAACACATGCGTCCCTGTTAGCCGCTCTGGCCTAGGGTGCCCGCATGCCCGATCGCCTCCGGCGTTGGCCCATCAAGCAAGCTGCCGTGGCGGAGAAGAAAAATGCCAAAACGAGGCGCAAGAAACCATTTACAACACATGCGTCACTGTTAGCCGCTCTGGCCTAGGTGGCCCGGATGCCCGCTCGCCTCCGGCGCTGGCCCATCAAGCAAGCTGCCGTGGCTAACTAGAAAAATGCCACAACGAGGGGTAAGAAACCATTTACAACACATGCGTCACTGTTAGCCGCTCCTGATTAGGGTGCCCGGATGCTCGATCGCCTCCGGCGCTGGCCCATCAAGCAAGCTGCCGTGGCCAACTAGAAAATTGCAACAACGAGGGGAAAGAAACCATTTACAACACGTGCGTCACTGTTAGCCGCTCTGGCCTAGGGTGCCCGAATACCCTACCGCCTCCGGCGCTGGCCCACCGAGCAAGCTGCCGTGGCCAACTAGAAAAATTCAACTACAAGGGTAAAGAAACCATTTACAACACATGCGTCACTTTTAGCCGCTCTGGCCTAGGGTTCCCGGATGCCCGCTCGCCTCCGGCGCTAGCCCATCGAGCAAGCTTCCGTGGCTAACTAGAAAAATGCCACAACGAGGGGAAGAAACCATTAACAACACATGCGTCACTGTTAGCCGCTCTTTCCTAGGGTGCCTGAATGCTCGACGCCCCCGACGCTGGGCCATCGAGCAATTTGCCGTGGCTAACTAGAAAAATGCCACAACGAGGTGAAAGAAACCATTTACAACACATGCGTCACTGTAAGCCGCTCTGGCCAAGCGTGCCCGGATGCCCGCTCGTCTCCGCCGCTGGCCCATCGAGCAAGCTGCCCTGGCGAATTATAAAAATGCCAAAACGAGGCAAAAGAAACCATTTACAGCACATGTGTCACTGTTAGCCGCTCTGGCCTAGGGTGCCCGGATTCCTGATCGCCTCCGGCGCTGGCCTATCCAGCAAGCTGCCGTAACGAACTATAAGAATGCCAAAACGAGGTGAAAGAAACCATTTACAACACATACGTCACAGTTACCGCTCCTGATTAGGGTGCCCGGATGCCCGATCGCCTCCGGCGCTGGCCCATCGAGCAAGCTGCCTGCCATGCTAACTAGAAAAATGCCACAACAAGGGGAAAGAAAATATTTACAACACATGCGTCTGTGTTTGCCGCTCTGGCTTAGAATGCCTGGATGCCCGTTCGCCTCCGGCGCTAGCCCATCGAGCAAGCTGCCGTGGCGAATTAAAAAAATACCAAAACTAGGCGAAAGAAACCATTTACAACATATGCGTCACTGTTAGCCGCTATGGCCTAGGGTGCCCGGATGCCCGCTCGCCTCCGGCGCTGTCGCATCGAGCAAGCTGCCGTGGCGAACTAAAAAAATGCTAAAACAAGGCGAAAGAAATCATTCACAACACATGCGTCACTGTTAGCGGCTCTGGCCTAGGCTGACCGGATACCCGATCGCCTCCGGCGCTGGCCCATCAAGCAAGATGCCGTGGCTAACTAGAAAAATGCCACAAGGGGAAAGGAAATATTTACAACACATGCGTCACTGTTTGCCGCTCTGGCTTAGAATGCCAGGATGCCCGATCGCCTCCGGCGCTAGCCCACCGAGCAAGCTGCCGTGGCCAACTAGAAAAATTCAACAACAAGGGGAAAGAAACCATTTACAACACTTGCGTCACTGTTAGCCGCTCTGGCCTAGTGTGCCCGGATGCCCGTTCGCCTCCGGCGCTGGCCCATCGAGCAAGCTGCTGTTGCTAACTAGAAAAATGCCAAAACGAGGCGAAGGAAACCATTTACAACACATGCGTCACTGTTACCCGCTCTGGCCTAGGGTGCCCGGATGCTCGATCGCCTCCGTGACTGGGCCATCGAGCAAGTTGCCGTCGCTAACTAGAACAATGCCACAACGAGGTGAAAGAAACCATTTAAAACACATGCGTCACTGTAAGCCGCTCTGGCCTGGGGTGCCCTGATGCCCTATCGCCTCCGATACTGGGCCATCGAGCAAGTCGCCGTGGCTAACTAGAAAAATACCACAACGAGATGAAATAAACCAATTACAACACATGCGTCACTGTTATCCGCTCTGGCCAAGCGTGCCCGGATGCCCGCTCGCCTCCACCGCTGGCCCATCGAGCAAGCTGCCCTGGCGAATCATAAAAATGCCAAAACGGGGCAAAAGAAACCATTTACAGCACATGCGTCACTGTTAGTTGCTCTGGCCTAGGGTGCCCGTATACCCGATCGCCTCTGGCGCTGGCCCATCAAGCAAGCTGCCGTGGCCAACTAGAGAAATGGAACAACGAGGGGAAAGGAACCATTTACAACACATGCGTCACTGTTAGCCGCTCTGGCCTAGGGTGCCCGAATGCGCTACCGCCTCCGATGCTGGGTCATCGAGCAAGTGGCCGTGGCTAACTAGAAAAATACCACGACGAGATGAAACAAACCAATTACAACACATGCGTCACTGTTAGCCGCTCTGGCCTAGGGTGCCCGCATGCCCGATCGCCTCCGGCGTTGGCCCAACAAGCAAGCTGCCGTGGCGGAGAAGAAAAATGCCAAAACGAGGCGCAAGAAACCATTTACAACACATGCGTCACTGTTAGCCGCTCTGGCCTAGGTTGCCCGGATGCCCGCTCGCCTCCGGCGCTGGCCCATCAAGCAAGCTGCCGTGGCTAACTAGAAAAATGCCACAACGAGGGGTAAGAAACCATTTACAACACATGCGTCACTGTTAGCCGCTCCTGATTAGGGTGCCCGGATGCTCGATCGCCTCCGGCGCTGGCCCATCAAGCAAGCTGCCGTGGCCAACTAGAAAATTGCAACAACGAGGGGAAAGAAACCATTTACAACACGTGCGTCACTGTTAGCCGCTCTGGCCTAGGGTGCCCGAATACCCTACCGCCTCCGGCGCTGGCCCACCGAGCAAGCTGCCGTGGCCAACTAGAAAAATTCAACAACAAGGGTAAAGAAACCATTTACAACACATGCGTCACTTTTAGCCGCTCTGGCCTAGGGTTCCCGGATGCCCGCTCGCCTCCGGCGCTAGCCCATCGAGCAAGCTTCCGTGGCTAACTAGAAAAATGCCACAACGAGGGGAAGAAACCAATAACAACACATGCGTCACTGTTAGCCGCTCTTTCCTAGGGTGCCTGAATGCTCGACGCCCCCGACGCTGGGCCATCGAGCAATTTGCCGTGGCTAACTAGAAAAATGCCACAACGAGGTGAAAGAAACCATTTACAACACATGCGTCACTGTAAGCCGCTCTGGCCAAGCGTGCCCGGATGCCCGCTCGTCTCCGCCGCTGGCCCATCGAGCAAGCTGCCCTGGCGAATTATAAAAATGCCAAAACGAGGCAAAAGAAACCATTTACAGCACATGTGTCACTGTTAGCCGCTCTGGCCTAGGGTGCCCGGATTCCTGATCGCCTCCGGCGCTGGCCTATCCAGCAAGCTGCCGTAACGAACTATAAGAATGCCAAAACGAGGTGAAAGAAACCATTTACAACACATACGTCACAGTTACCGCTCCTGATTAGGGTGCCCGGATGCCCGATCGCCTCCGGCGCTGGCCCATCGAGCAAGCTGCCGTGGCTACCTAGAAAAATGCCACAACAAGGGGAAAGAAAATATTTACAACACATGCGTCAGTGTTTGCCGCTCTGGCTTAGAATGCCTGGATGCCCGTTCGCCTCCGGCGCTAGCCCATCGAGCAAGCTGCCGTGGCGAATTAAAAAAATACCAAAACAAGGCGAAAGAAACCATTTACAACATATGCGTCACTGTTAGCCGCTATGGCCTAGGGTGCCCGGATGCCCGCTCGCCTCCGGCGCTGTCGCATCGAGCAAGCTGCCGTGGCGAACTAAAAAAATGCTAAAACAAGGCGAAGGAAACCATTTACAACACATGCGTCACTGTTACCCGCTCTGGCCTAGGGTGCCCGGATGCTCGATCGCCTCCGTGACTGGGCCATCGAGCAAGTTGCCGTGGCTAACTAGAACAATGCCACAACGAGGGGAAAGAAATCATTTAAAACTCATGCGTCACTGTAAGCCGCTCTGGCCTGGGGTGCCCTGATGCCCTATCGCCTCCGATACTGGGCCATCGAGCAATTCGTCGTGGCTAACTAGAAAAATACCACAACGAGATGAAATAAACCAATTACAACACATGCGTCACTGTTAGCCGCTCTGGCCAAGCGTGCGCGGATGCCTACTCGCCTCTGGCGCTGGCCCATCAAGCAAGCTGCCATGGCTAACTAGAAAAATGCCACAACAGGGGGAAAGAAACCATTTACAACACATGCGTCACTGTTAGCCGCTCTTGATTAGGGTGCCCGGATGCCCGATCGCCTCCGGCGCTGGCCCATCGAGCAAGCTGCAGTGGCGAAATAGAAAAATGCCAAAACGAGGCGAAAGAAACTATTTACAACACATGCGTCACTGTTAGCCGCTCTGGCCTAGGATGCCCGTATACCCGATCGCCTCTGGCGCTGGCCCATCAAGCAAGCTGCCGTGGCCAACTAGAGAAATGGAACAACGAGGGGAAAGGAACCATTTACAACACATGCGTCACTGTTAGCCGCTCTGGCCTAGGGTGCCCGAATGCGCTACCGCCTCCGATGCTGGGTCATCGAGCAAGTGGCCGTGGCTAACTAGAAAAATACCACGACGAGATGAAACAAACCAATTACAACACATGCGTCACTGTTAGCCGCTCTGGCCAAGCGTGCCCGGATGCCCGCTCGTCTCCGCCGCTGGCCCATCGAGCAAGCTGTCCTGGCGAATTATAAAAATGCCAAAACGAGGCAAAAGAAACCATTTACAGCACATGTGTCACTGTTAGCCGCTCTGGCCTAGGGTGCCCGGATGCTCGATCGCCTCCGAGACTGGGCCATCGAGCAAGTTGCCGTGGCTAACTAGAACAATGCCACAACGAGGGGAAAGAAATCATTTAAAACACATGCGTCACTGTTAGGCGCTCTCGCCTAGGGCGACCGGATGCCCGATCGCCTCCGGCGCTGGCTCACTGAGCAACAAGGCGGAAATTTGGGCGAGTTGGCAAGTGTTCATTTTCGCTCTCATCGCAACACGAACGGGACACAAGACGAAGGATTAGCACAAATAGGCGCTGTTTGTGCAAGTCCTTCGTCATGTGTCCCGCTCACTGAGCAATCTGCCGTGCTAGAAAAATCCCACTACGAGAGGAAACAAACCATTTACAACACATGCGTCATTGTTAGCAGCTTGCCTAGGGTGCCCGGATGCCCGCTCGCCTCCAGCGCTGTCCCATCGAGCAAGCTGCCGTGGCTAACTAGAAAATATGCCACGTTGAGGGGAAAGAAATCATCTAAAACACATGCGTCACTGTTAGCCGCTCTTGATTAGGGTGCCAGGATGCCAAGTCGCCTCCGGCGCTGGCCCATCGAGCAAGCTGCCGTAACGAACTATAAAAATGCCAAAACTAGGCGAAAGAAACCATTTACAACACATGCGTCACATTTAGCCGCTCTGGCCTAGGGTGCCCGGATGCCAGCTCGCCTCCGGCGCTGGCCCATCGAGCAAGCTTCCGTGGCGAATCATAAAAATGCCACAACGAGGGGAACAAACCATTTACAACACATGCGTCACTGTTAGCCGCTCTGGTCTAGGGTGCCTGAATGCTCGATCGCCTCCGACGCTGGGCCATCGAGCAATTTGCCGTGGCTAACTAGAAGAATGCCACAACGAGGTGAAAGAAACCATTTAAAACACATGCGTCACTGTAAGCCGCTCTGGCCTGGGGTGCCCTGATGCTTGATCGCCTCCGACGCTGGGCCATCGAGCAAGTCGCCGTGGCTAACTAGAAAAATACCACAACGAGATGAAATAAACAAATTACAACACATGCGTCACTGTTATCCGCTCTGGCCAAGCGTGCCCGGATGCCCGCTCGCCTCCGCCGCTGGCCCATCGAGCAAGCTGCCCTGGCGAATCATAAAAATGCCAAAACGGGGCAAAAGAAACCATTTACAGCACATGTGTCACTGTTAGCCGCTCTGGCCTAGGGTGCCCGGCTGCCTGATCGCCTCCGGCGCTGGCCTATCCAGCAAGCTGCCGTAACGAACTATAAAAATGCCAAAACGAGGCGAAAGAAACCATTTACAACACATACGTCACTGTTAGCCGCTCTTGATTAGGGTGCCCGGATGCCCGATCGCCTCCGGCGCTGGCCCATCGAGCAAGCTGCAGTGGCGAAATAGAAAAATGCCAAAACGAGGCGAAAGAAACTATTTACAACACATGCGTCACTGTTAGCCGCTCTGGCCTAGGGTGCCCGTATACCCGATCGCCTCTGGCGCTGGCCCATCAAGCAAGCTGCCGTGGCCAACTAGAGAAATGGAACAACGAGGGGAAAGGAACCATTTACAACACATGCGTCACTGTTAGCCGCTCTGGCCTAGGGTGCCCGAATGCGCGACGCCCCCGACGCTGGGCCATCGAGCAATTTGCCGTGGCTAACTAGAAAAATGCCAAAACTAGGCGAAAGAAACCATTTACAACACATGCGTCACTGTTAGCCGCTCCTAATTAGGGTGCCCGGATGCCCGATCGCCTCCGGCGCTGGCCCATCGAGCAAGCTGCCGTGGCTAACTAGAAAAATGCCACATCAAGGGGAAAGAAAATATTTACAACACATGCGTCACTGTTTGCCGCTCTGGCTTAGAATGCCCGGATGCACGATCGCCTCCGGCGCTAGCCCATCGAGCAAGCTGCCGTGGCGAATTAGAAAAATACCAAAACTAGGCGAAAGAAACCATTTACAACATATGCGTCACTCTTAGCCGCTATGGCCTAGGGTGCCCGGATGCCCGCTCGCCTCCGGCGCTGTCGCATCGAGCAAGCTGCCGTGGCGAACTAAAAAAATGCCAAAACAAGGCGAAAGAAATCATTCACAACACATGCGTCACTGTTAGGCGCTCTGGCCTAGGCTGCCCGGATACCCGATCGCCTCCGGCGCTGGCCCATCAAGCAAGCTGCCGTGGCCAACTAGAAAATTGCAACAACGAGGGGAAAGAAACCATTTACAACACGTGCGTCACTGTTAGACGCTCTGGCCTAGGGTGCCCGAATGCCCTACCGCCTCCGGCGCTGGCCCACCGAGCAAGCTGCCGTGGCCAACTAGAAAAATTCAACAACAAGGGGAAAGAAACCATTTACAACACATGCGTCACTGTTAGCCGCTCTGGCCTAGGGTGCTCGGATGCCCGCTCGCCTCCGTCGCTGGCCCATCGAGCAAGCTGCCCTTTCTAACTAGAAAAATGTCACATCGAGGGGAAAGAAATCATTTAAAACACATGCGTCACTGTGAGCCGCTTTGGCCTAGGGTCCCCTGATGCCCTATCGCCTCCGATACTGGGCCATCGAGCAAGTCGCCGTGGCTAACTAGAAAAATACCACAACGAGATGAAATAAACAAATTACAACACATGCGTCACTGTTATCCGCTCTGGCCAAGCGTGCCCGGATGCCCGCTCGCCTCCGCCGCTGGCCCATCGAGCAAGCTGCCCTGGCGAATCATAAAAATGCCAAAACGGGGCAAAAGAAACCATTTACAGCACATGTGTCACTGTTAGCCGCTCTGGCCTAGGGTGCCCGGCTGCCTGATCGCCTCCGGCGCTGGCCTATCCAGCAAGCTGCCGTAACGAACTATAAAAATGCCAAAACGAGGCGAAAGAAACCATTTACAACACATGCGTCACTGTTAGCCGCTCTTGATTAGGGTGCCCGGATGCCCGATCGCCTCCGGCGCTGGCCCATCGAGCAAGCTGCCGTGGCTAACTAGAAAAATGCCACAACGAGGGGTAAGAAACCATTTACAACACATGCGTCACTGTTAGCCGCTCCTGATTAGGGTGCCCGGATGCTCGATCGCCTCCGGCGCTGGCCCATCAAGCAAGCTGCCGTGGCCAACTAGAAAATTGCAACAACGAGGGGAAAGAAACCATTTACAACACGTGCGACACTGTTAGCCGCTCTGGCCTAGGGTGCCCGAATACCCTACCGCCTCCGGCGCTGGCCCACCGAGCAAGCTGCCGTGGCCAACTAGAAAAATTCAACAACAAGGGTAAAGAAACCATTTACAACACATGCGTCACTTTTAGCCGCTCTGGCCTAGGGTTCCCGGATGCCCGCTCGCCTCCGGCGCTAGCCCATCGAGCAAGCTTCCGTGGCTAACTAGAAAAATGCCACAACGAGGGGAACAAACCATTAACAACACATGCGTCACTGTTAGCCGCTCTTTCCTAGGGTGCCTGAATGCGCGACGCCCCCGACGCTGGGCCATCGAGCAATTTGCCGTGGCTAACTATAAAAATGCCACAACGAGGTGAAAGAAACCATTTACAACACATGCGTCACTGTAAGCCGCTCTGGCCAAGCGTGCCCGGATGCCCGCTCGTCTCCGCCGCTGGCCCATCGAGCAAGCTGCCCTGGCGAATTATAAAAATGCCAAAACGAGCAAAAGAAACCATTTACAGCACATGTGTCACTGTTAGCCGCTCTGGCCTAGGGTGCCCGGATTCCTGATCGCCTCCGGCGCTGGCCTATCCAGCAAGCTGCCGTAACGAACTATAAGAATGCCAAAACGAGGTGAAAGAAACCATTTGCAACACATACGTCACAGTTAGCCGCTCCTGATTAGGGTGCCCGGATGCCCGATCGCCTCCGGCGCTGGCCCATCGAGCAAGCTGCCGTGGCTAACTAGAAATATGCCACAACAAGGGGAAAGAAAATATTTACAATACATGCGTCAGTGTTTGCCGCTCTGGCTTAGAATGCCCGGATGCCCGATCGCCTCCGGCGCTAGCCCATCGAGCAAGCTGCCGTGGCGAATTAAAAAAATACCAAAACTAGGCGAAAGAAACCATTTACAACATATGCGTCACTGTTAGCCGCTATGGCCTAGGGTGCCCGGATGCCCGCTTGCCTCCGGCGCTGTCGCATCGAGCAAGCTGCCGTGGCGAACTAAAAAAATGCTAAAACAAGGCGAAAGAAATCATTCACAACACATGCGTCACTGTTAGCGGCTCTGGCCTAGGCTGCCCGGATACCCGATCGCCTCCGGCGCTGGCCCATCAAGCAAGCTGCCGTGGCTAACTAGAAAAATGCCACAAGGGGAAAGGAAATATTTACAACACATGCGTCACTGTTTGCCGCTCTGGCTTAGAATGCCAGGATGCCCGATCGCCTCCGGCGCTAGCCCACCGAGCAAGCTGCCGTGGCCAACTAGAAAAATTCAACAACAAGGGGAAAGAAACCATTTACAACACTTGCGTCACTGTTAGCCGCTCTGGGCTAGTGTGCCCGGATGCCCGCTCGCCTCCGGCGCTGGCCCATCGAGCAAGCTGCTGTTGCTAACTAGGAAAATGCCAAAACGAGGCGAAGGAAACCATTTACAACACATGCGTCACTGTTAGCCGCTCTGGCCTAGGGTGCCCGGATGCTCGATCGCCTCCGAGACTGGGCCATCGAGCAAGTTGCCGTGGCTAACTAGAACAATGCCACAACGAGGGGAAAGAAGTCATTTCAAACACATGCGTCACTGTTAGGCGCTCTCGCCTAGGGCGACCGGATGCCCGATCGCCTCCGGCGCTGGCTCATTGAGCAACAAGCCGGAAATTTGGGCGAGTTGGCAAGTGTTCATTTTCGCTCTCATCGCAACACGAACGGGACACAAGGCGAAGGATTAGCACAAACAGGCGCTGTTTGTGCTAGTCCTTCGTCATGTGTCCCGCTCACTGAGCAAGCTGCCGTGCTAGAAAAATCCCACTACGAGAGGAAAGAAACCATTTACAACACATGCGTCACTGTTACAAGCTTGCCTAGGGTGCCCGGATGCCCGCTCACCTCCAGCGCTGTCCCATCGAGCAAGCTGCCGTGGCTAACTAGAAAATATGCCACGTTGAGGGGAAAGAAATCATCTAAAACACATGCGTCACTGTTAGCCGCTCTTGATTAGAGTGCCAGGATGCCCGCTCGCCTCCGGCGCTGGCCCATCGAGCAAGCTCCCGTGGCTAACTAGAAAAATGCCACAACGAGGGAACAAACCATTTACAACACATGCGTCACTGTTAGCCGCTCTGGCCTAGGGTGCCTGAATACTCGATCACCTCCGACGCTGGGCCATCGAGCAATTTGCCGTGGCTAACTAGAAAAATGCCACAACGAGGTGAAAGAAACCATTTACAACAAGTGCGTCACTGTTAGCCGCTCTGGCCTAGGGTGCCCTGATGCCCTATCGCCTCCGATACTGGGCCATCGAGCAAGTGGCCGTGGCTAATTAGAAAAATACCACAACGAGATGAAATAAACCAATTACAACACATGCGTCACTATTAGCCGCTCTGGCCAAGCGTGCCCGGATGCCCGCTCGCCTCCGCCGCTGGCCTATCGAGCAAGCTGCCCTGGCAAATTATAAAAGTGCCAAAACGAGGCAAAAGAAACCATTTACAGCACATGTGTCACTGTTAGCTGCTCTGGCCAAGCGTGCCCGGATGCCCGCTCGCCTCCGCCGCTGGCCCATCGAGCAAGCTGCTGTGGCTAACTAGAAAAATGCCACAACGAGGGGAAAGAAACCATTTACAACACATGCGTCACTGTTAGCCGCTCTGGCCTAGGTTGCCCGGATGCCCGCTCGCCTCCGGCGCTGGCCCATCAAGCAAGCTGCCGTGGCTAACTAGAAAAATGCCACAACGAGGGGAAAGAAACCATTTACAACACATGCGTCACTGTTAGCCGCTATGGCCTAGGGTGCCCGGATGCCCGCTCGCCTCCGGCGCTGTCGCATCGAGCAAGCTGCCGTGGCGAACTAAAAAAATGCCAAAACAAGGCGAAAGAAATCATTCACAACACATGCGTCACTGTTAGCCGCTCTGGCCTAGGCTGCCCGGATACCCGATCGCCTCCGGCGCTGGCCCATCAAGCAAGCTGCCGTGGCCATTTAGAAAATTGCAACAACGAGGGGAAAGAAACCATTTACAACACGTGCGTCACTGTTAGCCGCTCTGGCCTAGGGTGCCCGAATGCCCTACCGTCTCCGGCGCTGGCCCACCGAGCAAGCTGCCGTGGCCAACTAGAAAAATTCAACAACAAGGGTAAAGAAACCATTTACAACACATGCGTCACTTTTCGCCGCTCTGGCCTAGGGTTCCCGGATGCCCGCTCGCCTCCGGCGCTAGCCCATCAAGCAAGCTTCCGTGGCTAACTAGAAAAATGCCAAAACTAGGCGAAAGAAACCATTTACAACACATGCGTCACATTTAGCCGCTCTGGCCTAGGGTGCCCGGATGCCAGCTCGCCTCCGGCGCTGGCCCATCGAGCAAGCTTCCCTGGCTAACTAGAAAAATGCCACAACGAGGGGAACAAACCATTTACAACACATGCGTCACTGTTAGCCGCTCTGGCCTAGGGTGCCTGAATGCTCGATCGCCTCCGACGCTGGGCCATCGAGCAATTTGCCGTGGCTAACTAGAAGAATGCCACAACGAGGTGAAAGAAACCATTTACAACACATGCGTCACTGTAAGCCGCTCTGGCCTGGGGTGCCCTGATGCCCTATCGCCTCCGATACTGGGCCATCGAGCAAGTCGTCGTGGCTAACTAGAAAAATACCACAACGAGATGAAATAAACCAATTACAACACATGCGTCACTGTTAGCCGCACTGGCCAAGCGTGCCCGGATGCCCGCTCGCCTCCGCCGCTGGCCCATCGAGCAAGCTGCCCTGGCGAATCATAAAAATGCCAAAACGGGGCAAAAGAAACCATTTACAGCACATGTGTCACTGTTAGCCGCTCTGGCCTAGGGTGAACGGATGCCTGATCGCCTCCGGCGCTGGCCTATCCAGCAAGCTGCCGCAACGAACTATAAAAATGCCAAAACGAGGCGAAAGAAACCATTTACAACACATGCGTCACTGTTAGCCGCTCTTGATTAGGGTGCCCGGATGCCCGATCGCCTCCGGCGCTGGCCCATCGAGCAAGCTGCAGTGGCGAAATAGAAAAATGCCAAAACGAGGCGAAATAAACCATTTACAACACATGCGTCACTGTTAGCCGCTCTTGATTAGGGTGCCCGGATGCCCGATCGCCTCCGGCGCTGGCCCATCAAGCAAGCTGCCGTGGCCAACTAGAGAAATGGAACAACGAGGGGAAAGAAACCATTTACAACACATGCGTCACTGTTAGCCGCTCTGGCCTAGGGTGCCCTGATGCCCTATCGCCTCCGATACTGGGCCATCGAGCAAGTGGCCGTGGCTAGCTAGAAAAATACCACAACCAGATGAAATAAACCAATTACAACACATGCGTCACTGTTAGCCGCTCTGGCCAAGCGTGCCCGGATGCCCGCTCGTCTCCGCCGCTGGCCCATCGAGCAAGCTGCCCTGGCGAATTATAAAAATGCCAAAACGAGGCAAAAGAAACCATTTACAGCACATGTGTCACTGTTAGCCGCTCTGGCCTAGGGTGCCCGGATGCCTGATCGCCTCCGGCGCTGGCCTATCCAGCAAGCTGCCGTAACGAACTATAAGAATGCCAAAACGAGGTGAAAGAAACCATTTACAACACATGCGTCACTGTTAGCCGCTCCTGATTAGGGTGCCCGGATGCCCGATCGCCTCCGGCGCTGGCCCATCGAGCAAGCTGCAGTGGCGAAATAGAAAAATGCCAAAACGAGGCGAAAGAAACCATTTACAACACATGCGTCACTGTTAGCCGCTCTTGATTAGGGTGCCCGGATGCCCGATCGCCTACGGCGCTGGCCCATCAAGCAAGCTGCCGTGGCCAACTAGAGAAATGGAACAACGAGGGGAAAGAAACCATTTACAACACATGCGTCACTGTTATCCGCTCTGGCCTAGGGTGCCCTGATGCCCTATCGCCTCCGATACTGGGCCATCGAGCAAGTGGCCGTGGCTAGCTAGAAAAATACCACAACCAGATGAAATAAACCAATTGCAACACATGCGTCACTGTTAGCCGCTCTGGCCAAGCGTGCCCGGATGCCCGCTCGTCTCCGCCGCTGGCCCATCGAGCAAGCTGCCCTGGCGAATTATAAAAATGCCAAAACGAGGCAAAAGAAACCATTTACAGCACATGTGTCACTGTTAGCCGCTATGGCCTAGGGTGCCCGGATGCCTGATCGCCTCCGGCGCTGGCCTATCCAGCAAGCTGCCGTAACGAACTATAAGAATGCCAAAACGAGGTGAAAGAAACCATTTACAACACATGCGTCACTGTTAGCCGCTCCTGATTAGGGTGCCCGGATGCCCGATCGCCTCCGGCGCTGGCCCATCGAGCAAGCTGCAGTGGCGAAATAGAAAAATGCCAAAACGAGGCGAAAGAAACCATTTACAACACATGCGTCACTGTTAGCCGCTCTTGATTAGGGTGCCCGGATGCCCGATCGCCTCCGGCGCTGGCCCATCAAGCAAGCTGCCGTGGCCAACTAGAGAAATGGAACAACGAGGGGAAAGAAACCATTTACAACACATGCGTCACTGTTAGCCGCTCTGGCCTAGGGTGCCCTGATGCCCTATCGCCTCCGATACTGGGCCATCGAGCAAGTGGCCGTGGCTAGCTAGAAAAATACCACAACCAGATGAAATAAACCAATTACAACACATGCGTCACTGTTAGCCGCTCTGGCCAAGCGTGCCCGGATGCCCGCTCGTCTCCGCCGCTGGCCCATCGAGCAAGCTGCCCTGGCGAATTATAAAAATGCCAAAACGAGGCAAAAGAAACCATTTACAGCACATGTGTCACTGTTAGCCGCTATGGCCTAGGGTGCCCGGATGCCTGATCGCCTCCGGCGCTGGCCTATCCAGCCAGCTGCCGTAACGAACTATAAGAATGCCAAAACGAGGCGAAGGAAACCATTTAAAACACATGCGTCACAGTTAGGCGCTCTCGCCTTGGGCGACCGGATGCCCGATCGCCTCCGGCGCTGGCTCACTGAGCAACAAGGCGGAAATTTGGGCGAGTTGGCAAGTGTTCATTTTCGCTCTCATCGCAACACGAACGGGACACAAGACGAAGGATTAGCACGAACAGGCGCTGTTTGTGCAAGTCCTTCGTCATGTGTCCCGCTCACTGAGCAATCTGCCGTGCTAGAAAAATCCCACTAGGAGAGGAAACAAACCATTTACAACACATGCGTCATTGTTAGCAGCTTGCCTAGGGTGCCCGGATGCCCGCTCGCCTCCAGCGCTGCCCCATCGAGCAAGCTGCCGTGGCTAACTAGAAAATATGCCACGTTGAGGGGAAAGAAATCATCTAAAACACATGCGTCACTGTTAGCCGCTCTTGATTAGGGTGCCAGGATGCCCAATCGCCTCCGGCGCTGGCCCATCGAGCAAGCTGCCGTAACGAACTATAAAAATGCCAAAACTAGGCGAAAGAAACCATTTACAACACATGCGTCACATTTAGCCGCTCTGGCCTAGGGTGCCCTGATGCCAGCTCGCCTCCGGCGCTGGCCCATCGAGCAAGCTTCCGTGGCTAACTAGAAAAATGCCACAACGAGGGGAACAAACCATTTACAACACATGCGTCACTGTTAGCCGCTCTGGCCTAGGGTGCCTGAATGCTCGATCGCCTCCGACGCTGGGCCATCGAGCAATTTGCCGTGGCTAACTAGAAGAATGCCACAACGAGGTGAAAGAAACCATTTACAACACATGCGTCACTGTAAGCCGCTCTGGCCTGGGGTGCCCTGATGCCCTATCGCCTCCGATACTGGGCCATCGAGCAAGTCGTCGTGGCTAACTAGAAAAATACCACAACGAGATGAAATAAACCAATTACAACACATGCGTCACTGTTAGCCGCACTGGCCAAGCGTGCCCGGATGCCCGCTCGCCTCCGCCGCTGGCCCATCGAGCAAGCTGCCCTGGCGAATCATAAAAATGCCAAAACGGGGCAAAAGAAACCATTTACAGCACATGTGTCACTGTTAGCCGCTCTGGCCTAGGGTGAACGGATGCCTGATCGCCTCCGGCGCTGGCCTATCCAGCAAGCTGCCGCAACGAACTATAAAAATGCCAAAACGAGGCGAAAGAAACCATTTACAACACATGCGTCACTGTTAGCCGCTCTTGATTAGGGTGCCCGGATGCCCGATCGCCTCCGGCGCTGGCCCATCGAGCAAGCTGCAGTGGCGAAATAGAAAAATGCCAAGACGAGGCGAAAGAAACCATTTACAACACATGCGTCACTGTTAGCCGCTCTGGCCTAGGGTGCCCGTATACCCGATCGCCTCTGGCGCTGGCCCATCAAGCAAGCTGCCGTGGCCAACTAGAGAAATGGAACAACGAGGGGAAAGAAACCATTTACAACACATGCGTCACTGTTAGCCGCTCTGGCCAACCGTGCCCGGATGCCCGCTCGTCTCCGCCGCTGGCCCATCGAGCAAGCTGCCCTGGCGAATTATAAAAATGCCAAAACGAGCAAAAGAAACCATTTACAGCACATGTGTCACTGTTAGCCGCTCTGGCCTAGGGTGCCCGGATTCCTGATCGCCTCCGGCGCTGGCCTATCCAGCAAGCTGCCGTAACGAACTATAAGAATGCCAAAACGAGGTGAAAGAAAGCATTTGCAACACATACGTCACAGTTAGCCGCTCCTGATTAGGGTGCCCGGATGCCCGATCGCCTCCGGCGCTGGCCCATCGAGCAAGCTGCCGTGGCTAACTAGAAATATGCCACAACAAGGGGAAAGAAAATATTTACAATACATGCGTCAGTGTTTGCCGCTCTGGCTTAGAATGCCCGGATGCCCGATCGCCTCCGGCGCTAGCCCATCGAGCAAGCTGCCGTGGCGAATTAAAAAAATACCAAAACTAGGCGAAAGAAACCATTTACAACATATGCGTCACTGTTAGCCGCTATGGCCTAGGGTGCCCGGATGCCCGCTTGCCTCCGGCGCTGTCGCATCGAGCAAGCTGCCGTGGCGAACTAAAAAAATGCTAAAACAAGGCGAAAGAAATCATTCACAACACATGCGTCACTGTTAGCGGCTCTGGCCTAGGCTGCCCGGATACCCGATCGCCTCCGGCGCTGGCCCATCAAGCAAGCTGCCGTGGCTAACTAGAAAAATGCCACAAGGGGAAAGGAAATATTTACAACACATGCGTCACTGTTTGCCGCTCTGGCTTAGAATGCCAGGATGCCCGATCGCCTCCGGCGCTAGCCCACCGAGCAAGCTGCCGTGGCCAACTAGAAAAATTCAACAACAAGGGGAAAGAAACCATTTACAACACTTGCGTCACTGTTAGCCGCTCTGGCCTAGTGTGCCCGGATGCCCGCTCGCCTCCGGCGCTGGCCCATCGAGCAAGCTGCTGTTGCTAACTAGGAAAATGCCAAAACGAGGCGAAGGAAACCATTTACAACACATGCGTCACTGTTAGCCGCTCTGGCCTAGGGTGCCCGGATGCTCGATCGCCTCCGAGACTGGGCCATCGAGCAAGTTGCCGTGGCTAACTAGAACAATGCCACAACGAGGGGAAAGAAATCATTTAAAACACATGCGTCACTGTTAGGCGCTCTCGCCTAGGGCGACCGGATGCCCGATCGCCTCCGGCGCTGGCTCATTGAGCAACAAGGCGGAAATTTGGGCGAGTTGGCAAGTGTTCATTTTCGCTCTCATCGCAACACGAACGGGACACAAGACGAAGGATTAGCACAAACAGGCGCTGTTTGTGCAAGTCCTTCGTCATGTGTCCCGCTCACTGAGAAATCTGCCGTGCTAGAAAAATCCCACTAGGAGAGGAAACAAACCATTTACAACACATGCGTCATTGTTAGCAGCTTGCCTAGGGTGCCCGGATGCCCGCTCGCCTCCAGCGCTGTCCGATCGAGCAAGCTGCCGTGGCTAACTAGAAAATATGCCACGTTGAGGGGAAAGAAATCATCTAAAACACATGCGTCACTGTTAGCCGCTCTTGATTAGGGTGCCAGGATGCCCAATCGCCTCCGGCGCTGGCCCATCGAGCAAGCTGCCGTAACGAACTATAAAAATGCCAAAACTAGGCGAAAGAAACCATTTACAACACATGCGTCACATTTAGCCGCTCTGGCCTAGGGTGCCCGGATGCCAGCTCGCCTCCGGCGCTGGCCCATTGAGCAAGCTTCCGTGGCTAACTAGAAAAATGCCACAACGAGGGGAACAAACCATTTACAACACATGTGTCACTGTTAGCCGCTCTGGCCTAAAGTGCCTGAATGCTCGATCGCCTCCGATGATGGGCCATCGAGCAATTTGCCGTGGCTAACTAGAAGAATGCCACAACGAGGTGAAAGAAACCATTTACAACACATGCGTCACTGTAAGCCGCTCTGGCCTGGGGTGCCCTGATGCCCTATCGCCTCCGATACTGGGCCATCGAGCAAGTCGTCGTGGCTAACTAGAAAAATACCACAACGAGATGAAATAAACCAATTACAACACATGCGTCACTGTTAGCCGCTCTGGCCAAGCGTGCCCGGATGCCCGCTCGCCTCCGCCGCTGGCCCATCGAGCAAGCTGTCCTGGCGAATTATAAAAATGCCAAAACGAGGCAAAAGAAACCATTTACAGCACATGTGTCACTGTTAGCCGCTCTGGCCTAGGGTGCCCGGATGCCTGATCGCCTCCGGCGCTGGCCTATCCAGCAAGCTGCCGTAACGAACTAAAAAAATGCCAAAACAAGGCGAAAGAAATCATTCACAACACATGCGTCACTGTTAGCCGCTCTGGCCTAGGCTGCCCGGATACCCGATCGCCTCCGGCGCTGGCCCATCAAGCAAGCTGCCGTGGCCAACTAGAAAATTGCTACAACGAGGGGAAAGAAACCATTTACAACACGTGCGTCACTGTTAGCCGCTCTGGCCTAGGGTGCCCGAATGCCCTGCCGCCTCCGGCGCTGGCCCACCGAGCAAGCTGCCGTGGCCAACTAGAAAAATTCAACAACAAGGGGAAAGAAACCATTTACAACACTTGCGTCACTGTTAGCCGCTCTGGCCCAGTGTGCCCGGATGCCCGCTCGCCTCCGGCGCTGGCCCATCGAGCAAGCTGCTGTTGCTAACTAGAAAAATGCCAAAACGAGGCGAAGGAAACCATTTACAACACATGCGTCACTGTTAGCCGCTCTGGCCTAGGGTGCCCGGATGCTCGATCGCCTCCGAGACTGGGCCATCGAGCAAGTTCCCGTGGCTAACTAGAACAATGCCACAACGAGGGGAAAGAAATCATTTAAAACACATGCGTCACTGTTAGGCGCTCTCGCCTAGGGCGACCGGATGCCCGATCGCCTCCGGCGCTGGCTCACTGAGCAAGCTGCTGTGGCGGAGAAGAAAAATGCCAAAACGAGGCGCAAGAAACCATTTACAACACATGCGTCACTGTTAGCCGCTCTGGCCTAGGTTGCCCGGATGCCCGCTCGCCTCCGGCGCTGGCCCATCAAGCAAGCTGCCGTGGCTAACTAGAAAAATGCCACAACGAGGGGTAAGAAACCATTTACAACACATGCGTCACTGTTAGCCGCTCCTGATTAGAGTGCCCGGATGCTCGATCGCCTCCGGCGCTGGCCCATCAAGCAAGCTGCCGTATCCAACTAGAAAATTGCAACAACGAGGGGAAAGAAACCATTTACAACACGTGCGTCACTTTTAGCCGCTCTGGCCTAGGGTTCCCGGATGCCCGCTCGCCTCCGGCGCTAGCCCATCGAGCAAGCTTCCGTGGCTAACTAGAAAAATGCCACAACGAGGGGAACAAACCATTTGCAACACATGCGTCACTGTTAGCCGCTCTGGCCTAGGGTGCCTGAATGCTCGACGCCCCCGACGATGGGCCATCGAGCAATTTGCCGTGGCTAACTAGAAAAATGCCACAACGAGGTGAAAGAAACCATTTACAACACATGCGTCACTGTAAGCCGCTCTGGCCTAGGGTGCCCTGATGCCCTATCGCCTCCGATACTGGGCCATCGAGCAAGTGGCCGTGGCTAACTAGAAAAATACCACAACCAGATGAATAAACCAATTACAACACATGCGTCACTGTTAGCCGCTCTGGCCAAGCGTGCCCGGATGCCCGCTCGTCTCCGCCGCTGGCCCATCGAGCAAGCTGCCCTGGCGAATTATAAAAATGCCAAAACGAGGCAAAAGAAACCATTTACAGCACATGTGTCACTGTTAGCCGCTCTGGCCTAGGGTGCCCGGATGCCTGATCGCCTCCAGCGCTGGCCTATCCAGCAAGCTGCCGTAACGAACTAAAAGAATGCCAAAACGAGGCGAAAGAAACCATTTACAACACATGCGTCACTGTTAGCCGCTCCTAATTAGGGTGCCCGGATGCCCGATCGCCTCCGGCGCTGGCCCATCGAGCAAGCTGCCGTGGCTAACTAGAAAAATGCCACGTCAAGGGGAAAGAAAATATTTACAACTCATGCGTCTCTGTTTGCCGCTCTGGCTTAGAATGCCCGGATGCACGATCGCCTCCGGCGCTAGCCCATCGAGCAAGCTGCCGTGGCGAATTAGAAAAATACCAAAACTAGGCGAAAGAAACCATTTACAACATATGCGTCACTCTTAGCCGCTATGGCCTAGGGTGCCCGGATGCCCGCTCGCCTCCGGCGCTGTCGCATCGAGCAAGCTGCCGTGGCGAACTAAAAAAATGCCAAAACAAGGCGAAAGAAATCATTCACAACACATGCGTCACTGTTAGGCGCTCTGGCCTAGGCTGCCCGGATACCCGATCGCCTCCGGCGCTGGCCCATCAAGCAAGCTGCCGTGGCCAACTAGAAAATTGCAACAACGAGGGGAAAGAAACCATTTACAACACGTGCGTCACTGTTAGACGCTCTGGCCTAGGGTGCCCGAATGCCCTACCGCCTCCGGCGCTGGCCCACCGAGCAAGCTGCCGTGGCCAACTAGAAAAATTCAACAACAAGGGGAAAGAAACCATTTACAACACATGCGTCACTGTTAGCCGCTCTGGCCTACTGTGCCCGGATGCCCGCTCGCCTTTGGCGCTGGCCCATCGAGCAAGCTGCTGTTGCTAACTAGAAAAATGCCAAAACGAGGCGAAGGAAACCATTTACAACACATGCGTCACTGTTAGTCGCTCTGGCCTAGGGTGCCCGGATGCCCGCTCGCCTCCGGCGCTGGCCCATCAAGCAAGCTGCCATCGCTAACTAGAAAAATGCCACAACGAGGGGAAACAAACCATTTAAAACACATGCGTCACTGTTAGCCGCTCTGGCCAAGCGTGCCCGGATGCCCAATCGCCTCCGGCGCTGGCCCATCGAGCAAGCTGCCGTAACGAACTATAAAAATGCCAAAACTAGGCGAAAGAAACCATTTACAACACATGCGTCACATTTAGCCGCTCTGGCCTAGGGTGCCCGGATGCCAGCTCGCCTCCGGCGCTGGCCCATCGAGCAAGCTTCCCTGGCTAACTAGAAAAATGCCACAACGAGGGGAACAAACCATTTACAACACATGCGTCACTGTTAGCCGCTCTGGCCTAGGGTGCCTGAATGCTCGATCGCCTCCGACGCTGGGCCATCGAGCAATTTGCCGTGGCTAACTAGAAGAATGCCACAACGAGGTGAAAGAAACCATTTACAACACATGCGTCACTGTAAGCCGCTCTGGCCTGGGGTGCCCTGATGCCCTATCGCCTCCGATACTGGGCCATCGAGCAAGTCGTCGTGGCTAACTAGAAAAATACCACAACGAGATGAAATAAACCAATTACAACACATGCGTCACTGTTAGCCGCACTGGCCAAGCGTGCCCGGATGCCCGCTCGCCTCCGCCGCTGGCCCATCGAGCAAGCTGCCCTGGCGAATCATAAAAATGCCAAAACGGGGCAAAAGAAACCATTTACAGCACATGTGTCACTGTTAGCCGCTCTGGCCTAGGGTGAACGGATGCCTGATCGCCTCCGGCGCTGGCCTATCCAGCAAGCTGCCGCAACGAACTATAAAAATGCCAAAACGAGGCGAAAGAAACCATTTACAACACATGCGTCACTGTTAGCCGCTCTTGATTAGGGTGCCCGGATGCCCGATCGCCTCCGGCGCTGGCCCATCGAGCAAGCTGCAGTGGCGAAATAGAAAAATGCCAAAACGAGGCGAAATAAACCATTTACAACAAATGCGTCACTGTTAGCCGCTCTTGATTAGGGTGCCCGGATGCCCGATCGCCTCCGGCGCTGGCCCATCAAGCAAGCTGCCGTGGCCAACTAGAGAAATGGAACAACGAGGGGAAAGAAACCATTTACAACACATGCGTCACTGTTAGCCGCTCTGGCCTAGGGTGCCCTGATGCCCTATCGCCTCCGATACTGGGCCATCGAGCAAGTGGCCGTGGCTAGCTAGAAAAATACCACAACCAGATGAAATAAACCAATTACAACACATGCGTCACTGTTAGCCGCTCTGGCCAAGCGTGCCCGGATGCCCGCTCGTCTCCGCCGCTGGCCCATCGAGCAAGCTGCCCTGGCGAATTATAAAAATGCCAAAACGAGGCAAAAGAAACCATTTACAGCACATGTGTCACTGTTAGCCGCTCTGGCCTAGGGTGCCCGGATGCCTGATCGCCTCCGGCGCTGGCCTATCCAGCAAGCTGCCGTAACGAACTATAAGAATGCCAAAACGAGGTGAAAGAAACCATTTACAACACATGCGTCACTGTTAGCCGCTCCTGATTAGGGTGCCCGGATGCCCGATCGCCTCCGGCGCTGGCCCATCGAGCAAGCTGCAGTGGCGAAATAGAAAAATGCCAAAACGAGGCGAAAGAAACCATTTACAACACATGCGTCACTGTTAGCCGCTCTTGATTAGGGTGCCCGGATGCCCGATCGCCTCCGGCGGTGGCCCATCAAGCAAGCTGCCGTGGCCAACTAGAGAAATGGAACAACGAGGGGAAAGAAACCATTTACAACACATGCGTCACTGTTATCCGCTCTGGCCTAGGGTGCCCTGATGCCCTATCGCCTCCGATACTGGGCCATCGAGCAAGTGGCCGTGGCTAGCTAGAAAAATACCACAACCAGATGAAATAAACCAATTACAACACATGCGTCACTGTTAGCCGCTCTGGCCAAGCGTGCCCGGATGCCCGCTCGTCTCCGCCGCTGGCCCATCAAGCAAGCTGCCCTGGCGAATTATAAAAATGCCAAAACGAGGCAAAAGAAACCATTTACAGCACATGTGTCACTGTTAGCCGCTATGGCCTAGGGTGCCCGGATGCCTGATCGCCTCCGGCGCTGGCCTATCCAGCAAGCTGCCGTAACGAACTATAAGAATGCCAAAACGAGGTGAAAGAAACCATTTACAACACATGCGTCACTGTTAGCCGCTCCTGATTAGGGTGCCCGGATGCCCGATCGCCTCCGGCGCTGGCCCATCGAGCAAGCTGCAGTGGCGAAATAGAAAAATGCCAAAACGAGGCGAAAGAAACCATTTACAACACATGCGTCACTGTTAGCCGCTCTTGATTAGGGTGCCCGGATGCCCGATCGCCTCCGGCGCTGGCCCATCAAGCAAGCTGCCGTGGCCAACTAGAGAAATGGAACAACGAGGGGAAAGAAACCATTTACAACACATGCGTCACTGTTAGCCGCTCTGGCCTAGGGTGCCCTGATGCCCTATCGCCTCCGATACTGGGCCATCGAGCAAGTGGCCGTGGCTAGCTAGAAAAATACCACAACCAGATGAAATAAACCAATTACAACACATGCGTCACTGTTAGCCGCTCTGGCCAAGCGTGCCCGGATGCCCGCTCGTCTCCGCCGCTGGCCCATCGAGCAAGCTGCCCTGGCGAATTATAAAAATGCCAAAACGAGGCAAAAGAAACCATTTACAGCACATGTGTCACTGTTAGCCGCTATGGCCTAGGGTGCCCGGATGCCTGATCGCCTCCGGCGCTGGCCTATCCAGCAGGCTGCCGTAACGAACTATAAGAATGCCAAAACGAGGCGAAGGAAACCATTTAAAACACATGCGTCACAGTTAGGCGCTCTCGCCTTGGGCGACCGGATGCCCGATCGCCTCCGGCGCTGGCTCACTGAGCAACAAGGCGGAAATTTGGGCGAGTTGGCAAGTGTTCATTTTCGCTCTCATCGCAACACGAACGGGACACAAGACGAAGGATTAGCACGAACAGGCGCTGTTTGTGCAAGTCCTTCGTCATGTGTCCCGCTCACTGAGCAATCTGCCGTGCTAGAAAAATCCCACTAGGAGAGGAAACAAACCATTTACAACACATGCGTCACTGTTAGCCGCTCTGGCCTAGGGTGCCCGCATGCCCGATCGCCTTCGGCGTTGGCCCATCAAGCAAGCTGCTGTGGCGGAGAAGAAAAATGCCAAAACGAGGCGCAAGAAACCATTTACAACACATGCGTCACTGTTAGCCGCTCTGGCCTAGGGTGAACGGATGCCTGATCGCCTCCGGCGCTGGCCTATCCAGCAAGCTGCCGCAACGAACTATATAAATTCCAAAACGAGGCGAAAGAAACCATTTACAACACATGCGTCACTGTTAGCCGCTCTTGATTAGGGTGCCCGGATGCCCGATCGCCTCCGGCGCTGGCCCATCGAGCAAGCTGCAGTGGCGAAATAGAAAAATGCCAAAACGAGGCGAAAGAAACCATTTACAACACATGCGTCACTGTTAGCCGCTCTGGCCTAGGGTGCCCGTATACCCGATCGCCTCTGGCGCTGGCCCATCAAGCAAGCTGCCGTGGCCAACTAGAGAAATGGAACAACGAGGGGAAAGAAACCATTTACAACACATGCGTCACTGTTAGCCGCTCTGGCCTAGGGTGCCCTGATGCCCTATCGCCTCCGATACTGGGCCATCGAGCAAGTGGCCGTGGCTAACTAGAAAAATACCACAACCAGATGAAATAAACCAATTACAACACATGCGCCACTGTTAGCCGCTCTGGCCAAGCGTGCCCGGATGCCCGCTCGTCTCCGCCGCTGGCCCATCGAGCAAGCTGCCCTGGCGAATTATAAAAATGCCAAAACGAGGCAAAAGAAACCATTTACAGCACATGTGTCACTGTTAGCCGCTCTGGCCTAGGGTGCCCGGATGCCTGATCGCCTCCGGCGCTGGCCTATCCAGCAAGCTGCCGTAACGAACTATAAGAATGCCAAAACGAGGTGAAAGAAACCATTTACAACACATGCGTCACTGTTAGCCGCTCCTGATTAGGGTGCCCGGATGCCCGATCGCCTCCGGCGCTGGCCCATCGAGCAAGCTGCCGTGGCTAACTAGAAAAATGCCACAACAAGGGGAAAGAAAATATTTACAACACATGCGTCAGTGTTTGCCGCTCTGGCTTAGAATGCCCGGATGCCCGATCGCCTCCGGCGCTAGCCCATCGAGCAAGCTGCCGTGGCGAATTAGAAAAATACCAAAACTAGGCGAAAGAAACCATTTACAACATATGCGTCACTGTTAGCCGCTATGGCCTAGGGTGCCCGGATGCCCGCTCGCCTCCGGCGCTGTCGCATCGAGCAAGCTGCAGTGGCGAACTAAAAAAATGCTAAAACAAGGCGAAAGAAATCATTCACAACACATGCGTCACTGTTAGCGGCTCTGGCCTAGGCTACCCGGATGCCCGATCGCCTCCGGCGCTGGCCCATCGAGCAAGCTGCCGTGGCTAACTAGAAAAATGCCACAACAAGGGGAAAGAAAATATTTACAACACATGCGTCACTGTTTGCCGCTCTGGCTTAGAATGCCCGGATGCACGATCGCCTCCGGCGCTAGCCCATCGAGCAAGCTGCCGTGGCGAATTAGAAAAATACCAAAACTAGGCGAAAGAAACCATTTACAACATATGCGTCACTGTTAGCCGCTATGGCCTAGGGTGCCCGGATGCCCGCTCGCCTCCGGCGCTGTCGCATCGAGCAAGCTGCCGTGGCGAACTAAAAAAATGCCAAAACAAGGCGAAAGAAATCATACACAACACATGCGTCACTGTTAGCCGCTCTGGCCTAGGCTGCCCGGATACCCGATCGCCTCCGGCGCTGGCCCATCAAGAAAGCTGCCGTGGCCAACTAGAAAATTGCAACAACGAGGGGAAAGAAACCATTTACAACACGTGCGTCACTGTTAGCCGCTCTGGCCTAGGGTGCCCGAATGCCCTGCCGCCTCCGGCGCTGGCCCACCGAGCAAGCTGCCGTGGCCAACTAGAAAAATTCAACAACAAGGGGAAAGAAACCATTTACAACACTTGCGTCACTGTTAGCCGCTCTGGCCTAGTGTGCCCGGATGCCCGCTCGCCTCCGGCGCTGGCCCATCGAGCAAGCTGCTGTTGCTAACTAGAAAAATGCCAAAACGAGGCGAAGGAAACCATTTACAACACATGCGTCACTGTTAGCCGCTCTGGCCTAGGGTGCCCGGATGCTCGATCGCCTCCGAGACTGGGCCATCGAGCAAGTTGCCGTGGCTAACTAGAACAATGCCACAACGAGGGGAAAGAAATCATTTAAAACACATGCGTCACAGTTAGGCGCTCTCGCCTAGGGCGACCGGATGCCCGATCGCCTCCGGCGCTGGCTCACTGAGCAACAAGGCGGAAATTTGGGCGAGTTGGCAAGTGTTCATTTTCGCTCTCATCGCAACACGAACGGGACACAAGACGAAGGATTAGCACGAACAGGCGCTGTTTGTGCAAGTCCTTCGTCATGTGTCCCGCTCACTGAGCAATCTGCCGTGCTAGAAAAATCCCACTAGGAGAGGAAACAAACCATTTACAACACATGCGTCATTGTTAGCAGCTTGCCTAGGGTGCCCGGATGCCCGCTCGCCTCCAGCGCTGTCCCATCGAGCAAGCTGCCGTGGCTAACTAGAAAATATGCCACGTTGAGGGGAAAGAAATCATCTAAAACACATGCGTCACTGTTAGCCGCTCTTGATTAGGGTGCCAGGATGCCCAATCGCCTCCGGCGCTGGCCCATCGAGCAAGCTGCCGTAACGAACTATAAAAATGCCAAAACTAGGCGAAAGAAACCATTTACAACACATGCGTCACATTTAGCCGCTCTGGCCTAGGGTGCCCGGATGCCAGCTCGCCTCCGGCGCTGGCCCATCGAGCAAGCTTCCGTGGCTAACTAGAAAAATGCCACAACGAGGGGAACAAACCATTTACAACACATGCGTCACTGTTAGCCGCTCTGGCCTAGGGTGCCTGAATGCTCGATCGCCTCCGACGCTGGGCCATCGAGCAATTTGCCGTGGCTAACTAGAAGAATGCCACAACGAGGTGAAAGAAACCATTTACAACACATGCGTCACTGTAAGCCGCTCTGGCCTGGGGTGCCCTGATGCCCTATCGCCTCCGATACTGGGCCATCAAGCAAGTCGTCGTGGCTAACTAGAAAAATACCACAACGAGATGAAATAAACCAATTACAACACATGCGTCACTGTTAGCCGCACTGGCCAAGCGTGCCCGGATGCCCGCTCGCCTCCGCCGCTGGCCCATCGAGCAAGCTGCCCTGGCGAATCATAAAAATGCCAAAACGGGGCAAAAGAAACCATTTACAGCACATGTGTCACTGTTAGCCGCTCTGGCCTAGGGTGAACGGATGCCTGATCGCCTCCGGCGCTGGCCTATCCAGCAAGCTGCCGCAACGAACTATAAAAATGCCAAAACGAGGCGAAAGAAACCATTTACAACACATGCGTCACTGTTAGCCGCTCTTGATTAGGGTGCCCGGATGCCCGATCGCCTCCGGCGCTGGCCCATCGAGCAAGCTGCAGTGGCGAAATAGAAAAATGCCAAGACGAGGCGAAAGAAACCATTTACAACACATGCGTCACTGTTAGCCGCTCTGGCCTAGGGTGCCCGTATACCCGATCGCCTCTGGCGCTGGCCCATCAAGCAAGCTGCCGTGGCCAACTAGAGAAATGGAACAACGAGGGGAAAGAAACTATTTACAACACATGCGTCACTGTTAGCCGCTCTGGCCAACCGTGCCCGGATGCCCGCTCGCCTCCGCCGCTGACCCATCGAGCAAGCTGCTGTGGCTAACTAGAAAAATGCCACAACGAGGGGAAAGAAACCATTTGCAACACATGCGTCACTGTTAGCCGCTCTGGCCTAGGGTGCCCGCATGCCCGATCGCCTTCGGCGTTGGCCCATCAAGCAAGCTGCTGTGGCAGAGCAGAAAAATGCCAAAACGAGGCGCAAGAAACCATTTACAACACATGCGTCACTGTTAGCCGCTCTGGCCTAGGTTGCCCGGATGCCCGCTCGCCTCCGGCGCTGGCCCATCAAGCAAGCTGCCGTGGCTAACTAGAAAAATGCCACAACGAGGGGTAAGAAACCATTTACAACACATGCGTCACTGTTAGCCGCTCCTGATTAGGGTGCCCGGATGCTCGATCGCCTCCGGCGCTGGCCCATCAAGCAAGCTGCCGTGGCCAACTAGAAAATTGCAACAACGAGGGGAAAGAAACCATTTACAACACGTGCGTCACTTTTAGCCGCTCTGGCCTAGGGTTCCCGGATGCCCGCTCGCCTCCGGCGCTAGCCCATCGAGCAAGCTTCCGTGGCTAACTAGAAAAATGCCACAACGAGGGGAACAAACCATTTGCAACACATGCGTCACTGTTAGCCGCTCTGGCCTAGGGTGCCTGAATGCTCGACGCCCCCGACGATGGGCCATCGAGCAATTTGCCGTGGCTAACTAGAAAAATGCCACAACGAGGTGAAAGAAACCATTTACAACACATGCGTCACTGTAAGCCGCTCTGGCCTAGGGTGCCCTGATGCCCTATCGCCTCCGATACTGGGCCATCGAGCAAGTGGCCGTGGCTAACTAGAAAAATACCATAACCAGATGAATAAACCAATTACAACACATGCGTCACTGTTAGCCGCTCTGGCCAAGCGTGCCCGGATGCCCGCTCGTCTCCGCCGCTGGCCCATCGAGCAAGCTGCCCTGGCGAATTATAAAAATGCCAAAACGAGGCAAAAGAAACCATTTACAGCACATGTGTCACTGTTAGCCGCTCTGGCCTAGGGTGCCCGGATGCCTGATCGCCTCCGGCGCTGGCCTATCCAGCGAGCTGCCGTAACGAACTATAAGAATGCCAAAACGAGGCGAAAGAAACCATTTACAACACATGCGTTACTGTTAGCCGCTCCTGATTAGGGTGCCCGGATGCCCGATCGCCTCCGGCGCTGGCCCATCGAGCAAGCTGCCGTGGCTAACTAGAAAAATGCCACAACAAGGGGAAAGAAAATATTTACAACACATGCGTCACTGTTTGCCGCTCTGGCTTAGAATGCCCGGATGCACGATCGGCTCCGGCGCTAGCCCATCGAGCAAGCTGCCGTGGCGAATTAGAAAAATACCAAAACTAGGCGAAAGAAACCATTTACAACATATGCGTCACTGTTAGCCGCTATGGCCTAGGGTGCCCGGATGCCCGCTCGCCTCCGGCGCTGTCGCATCGAGCAAGCTGCCGTGGCGAACTAAAAAAATGCCAAAACAAGGCGAAAGAAATCATTCACAACACATGCGTCACTGTTAGCCGCTCTGGCCTAGGCTGCCCGGATACCCGATCGCCTCCGGCGCTGGCCCATCAAGCAAGCTGCCGTGGCCAACTAGAAAATTGCAACAACGAGGGGAAAGAAACCATTTACAACACGTGCGTCATTGTTAGACGCTCTGGCCTAGGGTGCCCGAATGCCCTACCGCCTCCGGCGCTGGCCCACCGAGCAAGCTGCCGTGGCCAACTAGAAAAATTCAACAACAAGTTGAAAGAAACCATTTACAACACATGCGTCACTGTTAGTCGCTCTGGCCTAGGGTGCCCGGATGCCCGCTCGCCTCCGGCGCTGGCCCATCAAGCAAGCTGCCATCGCTAACTAGAAAAATGCCACAACGAGGGGAAAGAAACCATTTAAAACACATGCGTCACTGTTTTCCGCTCTGGCTTAGAATGCCCGGATGCCCGTTTGCCTCCGGGGCTGGCCCATCGAGCAAGCTGAAGTGGCCAACTAGAAATATGCCACAACAAGGGGAAAGAAAATATTTACTACACATGAGTCACTGTTTGCCGCTCTGGCTTAGAATGCCCGGATGCCCGATCGCCTCCGGCGCTAGCCCATCGAGGAAGCTGCCGTGGCGAATTAGAAAAATGACAAAACGAGACGAAAGAAACCATTTACAACACATGCGTCACTGTAAGCCGCTCTGGCCTAGGGTGCCCGGATGCCCGCTCGCCTCCGGCGCTGGCCCATCGAGCAAGCTGCTGTGGCTAACTAGAAAAATGCCAAAACGAGGCGAAGGAAACCATTTACAACACATGCGTCACTGTAAGCCGCTCTTGCCTAGGTTGCCCGGATAACCCGCTCGCCTCCGGCGCTGGCCCATCAAGCAAGCTGCCGTGGCTAACTAGAAAAATGCCACAACGAGGGGAAAGAAACCATTTACAACACATGCGTCACTGTTAGCCGCTCTGGATTAGGGTGCCCGGATGCCCGATCGCCTCCGGCGCGGGCCCATCGAGCAAGCTGCCGTGGCTAACTAGAAAAATGCCACAACAAGGGGAAAGAAAATATTTACAACACATGCGTCACTGTTTGCCGCTCAGGCTTAGAATGCCCGGATGCCCGATCGCCTCCGGCGCTAGCCCATCGAGCAAGCTGCCGTGGCGAATTAGAAAAATACCAAAACGAGGCGAAAGAAACCATTTACAAAACATGCGTCAATGTTAACCGCTATGGCCTAGGGTGCCCGGATGCCCGCTCGCCTCCGGCGCTGGCCCATCAAGCAAGCTGCCGTAGCCAACTAGAAATTTGCAACAACGAGGGGAAAGAAACCATTTACAACACGTGCGTCACTGTTAGCCGCTCTGGCATAGGGTGCCCGAATGCCCTACAGCCTCCTGCGCTGGCCCACCGAGCAAGCTGCCGTGGCCAACTAGAAAAATTCAACAACAAGGGGAAAGAAACCATTTACAACACGTGCGTCACTGTTAGCCGCTCTGGCATAGGGTGCCCGAATGCCCTACAGCCTCCTGCGCTGGCCCACCGAGCAAGCTGCCGTGGCCAACTAGAAAAATTCAACAACAAGGGGAAAGAAACCATTTACAACACATGCGTCACTGTTAGCCGCTCTGGCCTAGTGTGCCCGGATGCCCGCTCGCCTCCGGCGCTGGCCCATCGAGCAAGCTGCTGTTGCTAAATAGAAAAATGCCAAAATGAGGCGAAGGAAACCATTTACAAAACATGCGTCACTGTTAGCCGCTCTGGCCTAGGGTGCCCGGATGCACGCTCGCCTCCGGCGCTGGCCCATCAAGCAAGCTGCCATGGCTAACTGGAAAAACTCCACAACGAGGGGAAAGAAACCATTTAGAACACATGCGTCACTGTTAGCCGCTCTGGCCTAGGGTGCCCGGATGCTCGATCGCCTCCGAGACTGGGCCATCGAGCAAGTTGCCGTGGCTAACTAGAACAATGCCACAACGAGGGGAAAGAAATCATTTAAAACACATGCGTCACTGTTAGGCGCTCTCGCCTAGGGCGACCGGATGCCCGATCGCCTCCGGCGCTGGCTCATTGAGCAACAAGGCGGAAATTTGGGCGAGTTGGCAAGTGTTCATTTTCGCTCTCATCGCAACACGAACGGGACACAAGGCGAAGAAATTAGCACAAACAGGCGCTGTTTGTGCTAGTCCTTCGTCATGTGTCCCGCTCACTGAGCAAGCTGCCGTGCTAGAAAAATCCCACTACGAGAGGAAAGAAACCATTTACAACACATGCGTCACCGTTAGCAGCTTGCGTAGGGTGCCCGGATGCCCGCTCGCCTCCAGCGCTGTCCCATCGAGCAAGCTGCCGTGGCTAACTAGAAAATATGCCACGCTGAGGGGAAAGAAATCATCTAAAACACAACGTCACTGTTAGCCGCTCTTGATTACGGTGCCAGGATGCCCAATCGCCTCCGGCGCTGGCCCATCGAGCAAGCTGCCGCAACGAACTATAAAAATGCCAAAACTAGGCGAAAGAAACCATTTACAACACATGCGTCACTTTTAGCCGCTCTGGCCTAGGGTGCCCGGATGCCCGCTCGCCTCCGGCGCTGGCCCGTCGAGCAAGCTTCCGTGGCTAACTAGAAAAATGCCACAACGAGGGGAACAAACCATTTACAACACATGCGTCACTGTTAGCCGCTCTGGCCTAGCGTGCCTGAATGCTCGATCGCCTCCAACGCTGGGCCATCGAGCAATTTGCCGTGGCTAACTAGAAAAATGCCACAACGAGGTGAAAGAAACCATTTACAACACATGCGTCACTGTAAGCCGCTCTGGCCTAGGGTGCCCTGATGCCATATCGCCTCCGATACTGGGCCATCGAGCAAGTGGCCGTGGCTAACTAGAAAAATACCACAACGAGATGAAATAAACCAATTACAACACATGCGTCACTGTTAGCCGCTCTGGCCAAGCGTGCCCGGATGCCCGCTCGCCTCCGCCGCTGGCCCATCAAGCAAGCTGCCCTGGCGAATTATAAAAATGCCAAAACGAGGCAAAAGAAACCATTTACAGCACATATGTCACTGTTAGCCGCTCTGGCCTAGGGTGCCCGGATGCCTGATCGCCTCCGGCGCTGGCCTTTCCAGCAAGCTGCTGTAACGAACTATAAAAATGCCAAAACGAGGCGAAAGAAACCATTTAAAACACATGCGTCACTGTTAGCCGCTCTGGCCTAGGGTGCCCGGATGCCCGATCGCCTCCGGCGCTGGCCCATCGAGCAAGCTGCCGTGGCGAACTAGAAAAATGCCAAAACGAGGCGAAAGAAAATCATTTACAACACATGCGTCACTGTTAGCCGCTCTGGCCTAGGGTGCCCGGATGCCCGCTCGCCTCCGGCGCTGGCCCATCAAGCAAGCTGCCGTAGCCAACTAGAAATTTGCAACAACGAGGGGAAAGAAACCATTTACAACACGTGCGTCACTGTTAGCCGCTCTGGCATAGGGTGCCCGAATGCCCTACAGCCTCCTGCGCTGGCCCACCGAGCAAGCTGCCGTGGCCAACTAGAAAAATTCAACAACAAGGGGAAAGAAACCATTTACAACACGTGCGTCACTGTTAGCCGCTCTGGCATAGGGTGCCCGAATGCCCTACAGCCTCCTGCGCTGGCCCACCGAGCAAGCTGCCGTGGCCAACTAGAAAAATTCAACAACAAGGGGAAAGAAACCATTTACAACACATGCGTCACTGTTAGCCGCTCTGGCCTAGTGTGCCCGGATGCCCGCTCGCCTCCGGCGCTGGCCCATCGAGCAAGCTGCTGTTGCTAAATAGAAAAATGCCAAAATGAGGCGAAGGAAACCATTTACAAAACATGCGTCACTGTTAGCCGCTCTGGCCTAGGGTGCCCGGATGCACGCTCGCCTCCGGCGCTGGCCCATCAAGCAAGCTGCCATGGCTAACTAGAAAAACTCCACAACGAGGGGAAAGAAACCATTTACAACACATGCGTCACTGTTAGCCGCTCTGGCCTAGGGTGCCCTTATGCTCGATCGCCTCCGAGACTGGGCCATCGAGCAAGTTGCCGTGGCTAACTAGAACAATGCCACAACGAGGGGAAAGAAATCATTTAAAACACATGCGTCACTGTTAGGCGCTCTCGCCTAGGGCGACCGGATGCCCGATCGCCTCCGGCGCTGGCTCATTGAGCAACAAGGCGGAAATTTGGGCGAGTTGGCAAGTGTTCATTTTCGCTCTCATCGCAACACGAACGGGACACAAGGCGAAGGATTAGCACAAACAGGCGCTGTTTGTGCTAGTCCTTCGTCATGTGTCCCGCTCACTGAGCAAGCTGCCGTGCTAGAAAAATCCCACTACGAGAGGAAAGAAACCATTTACAACACATGCGTCACCGTTAGCAGCTTGCGTAGGGTGCCCGGATGCCCGCTCGCCTCCAGCGCTGTCCCATCGAGCAAGCTGCCGTGGCTAACTAGAAAATATGCCACGCTGAGGGGAAAGAAATCATCTAAAACACAACGTCACTGTTAGCCGCTCTTGATTACGGTGCCAGGATGCCCAATCGCCTCCGGCGCTGGCCCATCGAGCAAGCTGCCGCAACGAACTATAAAAATGCCAAAACTAGGCGAAAGAAACCATTTACAACACATGCGTCACTTTTATCCGCTCTGGCCTAGGGTGCCCGGATGCCCGCTCGCCTCCGGCGCTGGCCCGTCGAGCAAGCTTCCGTGGCTAACTAGAAAAATGCCACAACGAGGGGAACAAACCATTTACAACACATGCGTCACTGTTAGCCGCTCTGGCCTAGCGTGCCTGAATGCTCGATCGCCTCCAACGCTGGGCCATCGAGCAATTTGCCGTGGCTAACTAGAAAAATGCCACAACGAGGTGAAAGAAACCATTTACAACACATGCGTCACTGTAAGCCGCTCTGGCCTAGGGTGCCCTGATGCCATATCGCCTCCGATACTGGGCCATCGAGCAAGTGGCCGTGGCTAACTAGAAAAATACCACAACGAGATGAAATAAACCAATTACAACACATGCGTCACTGTTAGCCGCTCTGGCCAAGCGTGCCCGGATGCCCGCTCGCCTCCGCCGCTGGCCCATCAAGCAAGCTGCCCTGGCGAACTAGAAAAATGCCACAACGAGGGAAAAGAAACCATTTACAGCACATATGTCACTGTTAGCCGCTCTGGCCTAGGGTGCCCGGATGCCTGATCGCCTCCGGCGCTGGCCTATCCAGCAAGCTGCTGTGACGAACTATAAAAATGCCAAAACGAGGCGAAAGAAACCATTTACAACACATGCGTCACTGTTAGCCGCTCTGGCCTAGGGTGCCCGGATGCCCGCTCGCCTCCGGCGCTGGCCCATCGAGCAAGCTGCAGTGGCGAAATAGAAAAATGCCAAAACGAGGCGAAAGAAACCATTTACAACACATGCGTCACTGTTAGCCGCTCTGGCCTAGGGTGCCCGTAAATCCGATCGCCTCCGGCGCTGGCCCATCAAGCAAGCTCCCGTGGCCAACTAGAGAAATGGAACAACGAGGGGAAAGAAACCATTTACAACACAATCGTCACGGTTAGCCACTCTGGCCTAGGGTGCCCCAATGCCCTACCGCCTCCGATGCTAAGCCATCGAGCAAGTGGCCGTGGCTAACTAGAAAAATACCACAGCGAGATGAAATAAACCAATTACAACACATGCGTCACTGTTAGCCGCTCTGGCCAAGCGTGCCCGGATGCCCGCTCGCCTCTCCCGCTGGCCCATCAAGCAAGCTGCCGTGGAGGAGTAGAAAAATACCAAAACGAGGCGAAAGAAACCATTTACAACACATGCGTCACTGTTAGCCGCTCTGGCCTAGGGTGCCCGTAAATCCGATCGCCTCCGGCGCTGGCCCATCAAGCAAGCTGCCGTGGATAACTAGAAAAATGCCACAACTAGGGGAAAGAAACCATTTAGAACACATGCGTCACGGTTAGCCGCTCCTGATTAGGGTGCCCGGATGCCCGCTCGCCTCCGGCGCTGGCCCATCGAGCAAGCTGCCATGGCTAACTAGAAAAATGCCACAACGAGGGGATAGAAACCATTTACAACGCATGCGTCACTGTTAGCCGCTCTGGCCTAGGGTGCCCGGATGCTCGATCCCCTCCGGCGCTGGCCCATCGAGAAAGCTGCCTTGGCTAACTAGAAAAATGCCACAACAAGGGGAAATAAACTATTTACAACACATGCGTCACTGTTTTCCGCTATGGCTTAGAATGCCCGGATGCCCGATCGCCTCCAGCGCTAGCCCATCGAGCTAGTTGCTGTGGCTAACTAGAAAAATGCCACAACGAGGGGAAAGAAACCACTTACAACACATGCGTCACTGCTAGCCGCTCTGGCCTAGGGTGCCAGGATGCCCGCTCGCCTTCGGCGCTGACCCAACGAGCAAGCTGCTGTGGCTGACTAGAAAAATGCCAAAACGAGGCGAAGGAAACCATTTACAACACATCCGTCACTGTAAGCCGCTCTGGCCTAGGTTGCCCGGATGCCCGCTCGCCTCCGGCGCTGGCCCATCAAGCAAGCTGCCGTGGCTAACTAGAAAAATGCCACAACGAGGGGAAAGAAACCGTTTACAGCACATGCGTCACTGTTAGCCGCTCTGGATTAGGGTGCCCGGATGCTCGATCGCCTCCGGCGCTAGCCCATCGAGCAAGCTGCCGTGGCCAACTAGAAAAATGGAACAACGAGGGGAAAGAAACCATTTACAACACATACGTCACTGTTAGCCGCTCTGGCCTAGGGTGCCCGAATGCCCTACCGCCTCCGGCGCAGGCCCATCGAGCAAGCTGCCGTGGCGAAATAGAAAAATGTCAAAACGAGGCGAAAGAAATCATTTAAAACACATGCGTCACTGTCAGCCGCTCTGGCAAAGGGTGCCCGGATGCCAGATCGCCTCCGGCGCCAGCCGATCGAGCAAGTTGCTGTGGCTAACTAGAAAAAAACCACAACGAGGGGAAAGAAACCATTTACAACACATGTGTCACTGTTAGCCGCTCTGGCCTTGGGTGCCCGCATGCCCGATCGCCTCCGGCGTTGGCCCATCAAGCAAGCTGCCGTGGCGGAGTAGAAAAATGCCAGAACGAAGCGAAAGAAACCATTTACAACACATGCGTCACTGTCAGCCACATAGGCCTAGTGTGCCCGAATGCTCGCTCGCCCTTGGCGCTGGCCCATCGAGCAAGCTGCTGTGGCTAACTAGAAAAATGCCAAAACGAGGCGAAGGAAACCATTTACAACACATGCGTCACTGTAAGCCGGTCTGGCCTAGGGTGCCCGGATGCCCGCTCGCCTCCGGCGCTGGCCCATCGAGCAAGCTGCCGTGGCTAACTAGAAAAATGGCACAACGAGGGGAAAGAAATCATTTACAACACATGCGTCACTGTTAGCCGCTCTGGCCTAAGGTGCCCGAATGCCCTACCGCCTCCGGTGCTGGCCCACCGAGCAATCTGTCGTGGCCAAAAAGAAAAATGCAACAACGAGGGGAATGAAACCATTTATAACACATGCGTCACTGTGAGCCGCACTGGCCTAGGGTGCCCGAATGCCCTATAGCCTACGGCACTGGCCCATCGAGCAAGCTGCCGTGGCGAAATAGAAAAATGTCAAAACAAGGCGAAAGAAATCATTTAAAACACATGCGTCACTGTTAGCCGCTCTGGCCAAGGGTGCCCGGATGCCCGATCCCCTCCGGCGTTGGCCCATCGAGCAAGCTGCTGTAGCTAACTAGAAAAATGCCACAACGAGGGGAAAGAAACCACATACAACACATGCGTCACTGTTAGCCGCTCTGGCCTAGGGTGCCCGCATGCCCGATCGCCTCCGGCGTTGGCCCATCAAGCAAGCTGCCGTGGCGGAGTAGAAAAATGCCAAAACGAGGCGAAAGAAACCAGTTGCAACACATGAGTCACTGTTAGCTGCTCTGGCCTATTGTGCCCGGATGTCCTCTCGCCTCCGGCGCTGGCCCATCGAGCAAGCTGCTGTGGCTAACTAGCAAAATGCCAAAACGAGGCGAAGGAAACCATTTACAACACATGCGTCACTGTAAGCCGCTCTGGCCTAGGGTGCCCGGATGCCCGCTCGCCTCCGGCGCTGGCCCATCAAGCAAGCTGCCGTGGCTAACTAGAAAAATGACGCAACGAGTGGAAAGAAAGCATTTACAACACATGCGTCACTCTTAGCCGCTTTGGCCTAGGGTGCCCGGATGCCCAATCGCCTCCGACGCTGGCCCATCGAGCAAGCTGCCGTGGCTAACTAGAAAAAGGCCACAACGAGGTGAAAGAAACCATTTACAACACATGCGTCGCTGTTAGCCGCTCTGGCCTAGGGTGCCCGGATGCCTGATCGCCTCCGGCGCTGGCCTATCGAGCAAGCTGCCGCAACTAACTATAAAGATGCCAAAACGAGGCGAAAGAAACCATTTACAACATATGCGTCACTGTTCGCCGCTCTGGGCCCGAATTACGGAACTCGCTCTAAAGTTGTAGAGCGTTACGTCAAAATGACGACAGCATGACGACAAGGCGAGACGTCAACGCGTGACGGAACGCGGAATCAACCAATGGCTAGTAGGGTGCCGCCCCGGAAGAGTTTATTTGCACGACAAGAGGCTTATTTGCACGGCAAGGGGCCGTATGCTAACTTTTTTATAAGAATACGCAGTGAATAAAATAAACATTGTTTTATTCTTTCATAAAAGTGTATTTCACTCTCACTGCCATGAAGTAAAACAAGAAGGACATTCACTTTTGCAAATAACTGCTTTCGTGGGTAAGTTTTGTTGCCATGAGGGCGCGCTGGCAGATGTAAACACTGAACATGGCGGCCTTCTAAAAAAACAGCTGATCCCACGGCTAGTTCCTGCTTTTTTACGCGTCGTCTGAAATCAAGGTTCTATTTGGTTGTCCAAAGTGAGCGCATAACAATTATCGAAGCCAGTGAAGGTCCCGGGCCTCCAGAAAGGAACCTGCACGAAACGTCGGGCCCGAAAATCGACGAAGACAACTTGAGGTAAGCCTGTGTTATTGGTTTAAAGATGCCACATGCCAAACATATGATTTGGGTTCTGTTTCTTTCACTTTAGCAAATACAAGGCGTCCACGAAGCACGGCTTGTTGGATAAAATCAACTTTTTTGGCTTCATAAACGTCTGGCACAAATGATTCAGTTGGGAAGGAGCAAGAACCAAGCAAGGCGGTTGGGCGCACGCTAACAACCTTGCTCGTTTTCGGTCGTTCTTAGCTGTGCTATAAGTTGCTGCAGCGCAGCACACGCATATGTTCCTGTAAAAACATATTAGCCCAAACTCAGAACAAAGGTTTTTCCCTGTTATTCCCTGCTTTCGAAAAGCGGAGCAGAAACTATTCCCTGTTTGTTTTCCCCGCTGTGTTCGCTGCTGCAATTCTCTAAGCGGGAATTATAGTCTCGAAATGCCGCCAACACGAAGAATGCCAAGCGAGCAAGAGCTTATCATAATAGAGTTCATTGAGAGCCATCCGCTCTTGGCTCGGGCTTCTGCCGGCCTAACAAACTCATACACAGCTATTGAAAAGCGCGAGCTGTGGATACAGCTTGCGTCAACAACAAGGGGTCGGCCGTTTAAAAACATGATGTCTGTGCCTTGCGCCTTGCTAGCACTGTTTATTCCATCTGTGGTGTATTTTAGTCTCGGAGGAGGTGCAGGAATGCATAGACAAGTGATTGAGCATTATTGATTGCTTCTCTTTTGCTAGTGCTCTTTTAGTTTCATGGTTTGCCAGTACCAATCAGCCGCACCTTTTACCCTGTTACAGCAGAGGAGATGAACGGGGAGCCTCAGCAAGTTGTCGACAAGACACACGGAGCCCCACAGACCGTGAGTTGGCTTTCCATTATTCAAGCTCCATACTACCCTTTCTGGCAGCTGATTGAAAGTAACAGCACTATACTCTCTGGCAGCATTTGCAGCAGTAGCCAAAATACTGCAGTGATTCTACAGTGCACACAAAACTATCTCTCTCTGGCTTTGCCACGCAGTGCAGAATGTTTATTTCTCTTGCAGTGAGGCTGTGACATCTCCTAGCAGTCTAGCAAATGTACACATGAAATATGCTACTACAATGCTGCCCAAGATTGCTGTCCTGTATATTTATGTCAAGTCCTCTAACACATTGTACCAAATGTTTTGCGTATTCCACCGCGTGATGAGCACATTTTCTTTCCCGACAGCTACACCGGTGCCCTCGTCGCAGCCCTCACAGCAGCACACACCAGAGCCCCCACTGCAGCCCTCAACACGTGCCACGCCGAGCCTTCTTGGGAAGCGACGGCGAGACGATGGGGCCAATAAGGTGCTGCACCAGATGCTGTATGAATCGCATCGTTTCGATTCCCTTACTGACGCCCGGAACCGCCAGGACGCTGTTTTTCAGCAAAGCATGCTGGAGGTGTGTACTCGCTGCGCACACTGCACTTTGAAGAGTCGAAGCCGTCACCTGAAGCATAAATATCAGTGCTCTCTTTTGAGCACCTCTACTTCTGTTTTGACGCCTCTTGTGGGAGGTGGTTGGGACAGCTGAGTTTATGAAACTGACACGAGTCTTCTACAGCCATACTTTGTCCAAAATATCTCAGCACCTGAAATTTTACATAAAGCTTAAGCGAGATCTCGAAATTGGTTGTCAGTAATAATTTGTAATTGGAAGTATTTTTACATGCAGGCCATATGGGAGGTGACAGATGCTGTGCAGGCGTCAAATGGTCAGCAAGAGCTGCTCATCCGGAATGTGAACATACTGACGCTAATCTTACAAAAGCAGCTTGAGCCACCTGCACCACATTGAATTGTTCATATTTATGTGCATTATTTGCTTGTTCTTATTTTTATGAAAGAACATCTTCATATGTTTATATTTATTCAAGAACATTATTTACTTCTCTGCCAGGTGCAGACTCATTGAACTATTTTTAGTTTGCTTGTTAAAATTTCTGTTTTATGTGTTTGTTTATTTACATTGTCTGCTTCTCTGTCAGGTTTCTGTTTTTGTATTTATTCAACATCATCTCTGCCATGTGCCATAGCATCATTTTTTTATTTCTTGTAAGCTCTGCAGGCCCGGATGCTTCACACTGTTTATTTTCTTCCAGTTATGTAATTTAAGCTCTGCCAGGTGTGAAAGCCTCCTATACTCTTTTATTTTCCATTCCTTTCAAATGTTTACCTGCAGCTGTGGCAGGTGCACAAGGTGCAATTTCTAGTGCTTGTTTTCTTTCATTGCAATATGTGGGCAAGTGCAATATGTGGGGCAAAGTTGTTCTGAAGTGACTGTAGTTATGAAGGGCATCATAATATGGGGATTCTGGATAAATTTTGAACACTTCGATTTTGTGTCTGTTAAGGTTGTTTGCATGTTCCTGAGTCGTTTTTTTTCGCACTACTTTTCCTGCTTTTCCGTAAAGTGTCCATTGTGTGCATTGTAACATGTTCTATCCTCAGTAGACCCGAGGAAAAATGAGGCTTGCCAGCATTCGTCCAAAGTCGCTTCTGAACTAGTGTTGAATGCAGGCAAAAAAAAAATGGCGGATGCTTGAGCTCCGCCTTTGAAGATATGATGCAACAATGAGAATGTCTCTCGTTTGTGGGTCCCTTTACAACTTCAAACGCAGCCATGTTGGCATCATCGTCTGTGATACTCGTGTGTCTTTTGCACGTAACATGATTTTTTAGTCCAGTAAAATCTACTAAGAGCAATGTCTTGTGTAGCACTTGCTGTGCATTCCACCAGTTATGTAATGTGTTTCAGCAAAGTGCAAACCAGGGCTACATCGGCCCAATCGCCTCCGGTGCTGGCCCATCGAGCAAGCTGCCGTGGCGAATAAGAAAAATGCCAAAACGAGGCGAAAGAAACCATTTACAACACATGCATCACTGTTAGCCGCTCTGGGCTATGATGCCCGGATTCCCGATCGCCTCCGGCGCTGGCCCATCGAGCAAGCTGCCGTAACGAACTAGAAAAATGCCAAAACGAGGCGAAAGAAACCATTTAGAACACATGTGTCACTGTTAGCCGCTCTTGCCTAGGGTGCCCGGATGCCCGCTCGCCTCCGGCGCTGGCCCATCGAGCAAGCTGCCATGGCTAACTAGAAAATGGCCACAACGAGGGGAAAGAAACCATTTACAACATATGCGTCACTGTTGGCCGCTCTGGCCTAGGGTGCCCGGATGCTCGATCGCCACCGGCGCTGGGCCATCGAGCAAGTTGCAGTGGCTAACTACACAAATGCCACAACGAGGTGAAAGAATCCATTTACAACACATGCGTCAGTGTTAGCCGCTCTTGGCTAATTGTGCCCGGATGCTCGATCGCCTCCGAGTCTGGGCCATCGAGCAAGTTGCCGTGGCTAACTAGAACAATGCCACAACGAGGGGAAAGAAATCATTTAAAACACATGCGTCACTGTTAGGCGCTCTCGCCTAGGGCGACCAGATGCCCGATCGCCTCCGGCGCTGGCTCATTGAGCCACAAGGCGGAAATTTGGGCGAGTTGGCAAGTGTTCATTTTCACTCTCATCGCAACACGAACGGGACAAAAGACGAAGGACTAGCACAAACAGGCGCTGTTTGTGCTAGTCCTTCGTCTTGTGTCCCGCTCACTGAGCAAGCTGCCGTGGCTAACTAGAAAAGTCCCACTGCGAGAGGAAAGAAACCATTTACAACACATGCGTCACAGTTAGCCGCTCTGGCCTAGGGTGCCCGGATGCCCGCTCGCCTCCGGCGCTGGCCCATCGAGCAAGCTGCCGTAACGAACTATAAAAATGCCAAAACGAGGCGAAAGAAACCATTTACAACACATGCGTCACTTTTAGCCGCTCTGACCGAGGGTGCCCGGATGCCCGCTCGCCTCCGGCGCTGGCCCATCGAGCAAGCTTCCGTGGCTAACTAGAAAAATGCCACAACGAGGGGAACAAACCATTTACAACACATGCGTCACTGTTAGCCGCTCTGGCCTAAGGTGCCCGAGTGCTCGATCGCCTCCGACGCTGGGCCATCGAGCAAGCTGCCGTGGCGAATAAGAAAAATGCCAAAACGAGGCGAAAGAAACCATTTACAACACATTCATCACTGTTAGCCGGTCTGGACTAGGGGGCCCGGATGCCCGATCGCCTCCGGCGCTGGGCCTTCGAGCAAGCTGCCGTAACGAACTAAAAAAATGCCAAAACGAGACGAAAGAATCCATTTACAACACATGTGTCACTGTTAGCCGCTCTTGCCTAGGGTGCCCGGATGCCCGCTCGACTCCGGCGCTGGCCCATCGAGCAAGCTGCCATGGCTAACTAGAAAATGGCCACAACGAGGGGAAAGAAACCATTTACAACATTTGCGTCACTGTTGGCCGCTCTGGCCTAGGGCGCCCGGATGCTCGATCGCCTCCGACGCTGGGCCATCGAGCAAGTTGCAGTGGCTAACTACACAAATGCCACAACGAGGTGAAAAAATCCATTTACAACACATGCGTCACTGTTAGCCGCTCTGGCCTAGTGTGCCCGGATGCTCGATCGCCTGCGGCGCTGGCCCATCGAGCAAGCTTCCGTGGCTAACTAGAAAAAGGCCACAACGAGGTGAAAGAAACCATTTACAACACATGCGTCGCTGTTAGCCGCTCTGGCCTAGGGTGCCCGGATGCCTGATCGCCTCCGGCGCTGGCCTATCGAGCAAGCTGCCGCAACGAACTATAAAGATGCCAAAACGAGGCGAAAGAAACCATTTACAACATATGCGTCACTGTTCGCCGCTCTGGGCCCGAATTACGGAACTCGCTCTAAAGTTGTAGAGCGTTACGTCAAAATGACGACAGCATGACGACAAGGCGAGACGTCAACGCGTGACGGAACGCGGAATCAACCAATGGCTAGTAGGGTGCCGCCCCGGAAGAGTTTATTTGCACGACAAGAGGCTTATTTGCACGGCAAGGGGCCGTATGCTAACTTTTTTATATGAATACGCAGTGAATAAAATAAACATTGTTTTATTCTTTCATAAAAGTGTATTTCACTCTCACTGCCATGAAGTAAAACAAGAAGGACATTCACTTTTGCAAATAACTGCTTTCGTGGGTAAGTTTTGTTGCCATGAGGGCGCGCTGGCAGATGTAAACACTGAACATGGCGGCCTTCTAAAAAAACAGCTGATCCCACGGCTAGTTCCTGCTTTTTTACGCGTCGTCTGAAATCAAGGTTCTATTTGGTTGTCCAAAGTGAGCGCATAACAATTATCGAAGCCAGTGAAGGTCCCGGGCCTCCAGAAAGGAACCTGCACGAAACGTCGGGCCCGAAAATCGACGAAGACAACTTGAGGTAAGCCTGTGTTATTGGTTTAAAGATGCCACATGCCAAACATATGATTTGGGTTCTGTTTCTTTCACTTTAGCAAATACAAGGCGTCCACGAAGCACGGCTTGTTGGATAAAATCAACTTTTTTGGCTTCATAAACGTCTGGCACAAATGATTCAGTTGGGAAGGAGCAAGAACCAAGCAAGGCGGTTGGGCGCACGCTAACAACCTTGCTCGTTTTCGGTCGTTCTTAGCTGTGCTATAAGTTGCTGCAGCGCAGCACACGCATATGTTCCTGTAAAAACATATTAGCCCAAACTCAGAACAAAGGTTTTTCCCTGTTATTCCCTGCTTTCGAAAAGTAGAGCAGAAACTATTCCCTGTTTGTTTTCCCCGCTGTGTTCGCTGCTGCAATTCTCTAAGCGGGAATTATAGTCTCGAAACGCCGCCAACACGAAGAATGCCAAGCGAGCAAGAGCTTATCATAATAGAGTTCATTGAGAGCCATCCGCTCTTGGCTCGGGCTTCTGCCGGCCTAACAAACTCATACACAGCTATTGAAAAGCGCGAGCTGTGGATACAGCTTGCGTCAACAACAAGGGGTCGGCCGTTTAAAAACACGATGTCTGTGCCTTGCGCCTTGCTAGCACTGTTTATTCCATCTGTGGTGTATTTTAGTCTCGGAGGAGGTGCAGGAATGCATAGACAAGTGATTGAGCATTATTGATTGCTTCTCTTTTGCTAGTGCTCTTTTAGTTTCATGGTTTGCCAGTACCAATCAGCCGCACCTTTTACCCTGTTACAGCAGAGGAGATGAACGGGGAGCCTCAGCAAGTTGTCGACAAGACACACGGAGCCCCACAGACCGTGAGTTGGCATTCCATTATTCAAGCTCCATACTACCCTTTCTGGCAGCTGATTGAAAGTAACAGCACTATACTCTCTGGCAGCATTTGCAGCAGTAGCCAAAATACTGCAGTGATTCTACAGTGCACACAAAACTATCTCTCTCTGGCTTTGCCACGCAGTGCAGAATGTTTATTTCTCTTGCAGTGAGGCTGTGACATCTCCTAGCAGTCTAGCAAATGTACACATGAAATATGCTACTACAATGCTGCCCAAGATTGCTGTCCTGTATATTTATGTCAAGTCCTCTAACACATTGTACCAAATGTTTTGCGTATTCCACCGCGTGATGAGCACATTTTCTTTCCCGACAGCTACACCGGTGCCCTCGTCGCAGCCCTCACAGCAGCACACACCAGAGCCCCCACTGCAGCCCTCAACACGTGCCACGCCGAGCCTTCTTGGGAAGCGACGGCGAGACGATGGGGCCAATAAGGTGCTGCACCAGATGCTGTATGAATCGCATCGTTTCGATTCCCTTACTGACGCCCGGAACCGCCAGGACGCTGTTTTTCAGCAAAGCATGCTGGAGGTGTGTACTCGCTGCGCACACTGCACTTTGAAGAGTCGAAGCCGTCACCTGAAGCATAAATATCAGTGCTCTCTTTTGAGCACCTCTACTTCTGTTTTGACGCCTCTTGTGGGAGGTGGTTGGGACAGCTGAGTTTATGAAACTGACACGAGTCTTCTACAGCCATACTTTGTCCAAAATATCTCAGCACCTGAAATTTTACATAAAGCTTAAGCGAGATCTCGAAATTGGTTGTCAGTAATAATTTGTAATTGGAAGTATTTTTACATGCAGGCCATATGGGACGTGACAGATGCTGTGCAGGCGTCAAATGGTCAGCAAAAGCTGCTCATCCAGAATGTTAACATACTGACGCTAATCTTACAAAAGCAGCTTGAGCCACCTGCACCACATTGAATTGTTCATTTATGTGCATTATTTGCTTGTTCTTATTTTTATGAAAGAACATCTTCATATGTTTATATTTATTCATTTATTCAAGAACATTATTTACTTCTCTGCCAGGTGCAGACTCATTGAACTATTTTTAGTTTGCTTGTTAAAATTTCTGTTTTATGTGTTTGTTTATTTACATTGTCTGCTTCTCTGTCAGGTTTCTGTTTTTGTATTTATTCAACATCATCTCTGCCATGTGCCATAGCATCATTTTTTTATTTCTTGTAAGCTCTGCAGGCCCGGATGCTTCACACTGTTTATTTTCTTCCAGTTATGTAATTTAAGCTCTGCCAGGTGTGAAAGCCTCCTATACTCTATTATTTTCCATTCCTTTCAAATGTTTACCTGCAGCTGTGGCAGGTGCACAAGGTGCAATTTCTAGTGCTTGTTTTCTTTCATTGCAATATGTGGGCAAGTGCAATATGTGGGGCAAAGTTGTTCTGAAGTGACTGTAGTTATGAAGGGCATCATAATATGGGGATTCTGGATAAATTTTGAACACTTCGATTTTGTGTCTGTTAAGGTTGTTTGCATGTTCCTGAGTCGTTTTTTTTCGCACTACTTTTCCTGCTTTTCCGTAAAGTGTCCATTGTGTGCATTGTAACATGTTCTATCCTCAGTAGACCCGAGGAAAAATGAGGCTTGCCAGCATTCGTCCAAAGTCGCTTCTGAACTAGTGTTGAATGCAGGCAAAAAAAATGGCGGATGCTTGAGCTCCGCCTTTAAAGATATGATGCAACAATGTTAATGTCTCTCGTTTGTGGGTCCCTTTACAACTTCAAACGCAGCCATGTTGGCATCATCGTCTGTGATACTCGTGTGTCTTTTACACGTAACATGATTTTTTAGTCCAGTAAAATCTACTAAGAGCAATGTCTTGTGTAGCACTTGCTGTGCATTCCACCAGTTATGTAATGTGTTTCAGCAAAGTGCAAACCAGGGCTACATCGGGCCTACAAGTCTGCACAACATGCCAAACCTGTGATTACTAGCATTCAAGCTGGCAGTCAAGATGAAGCTTTTTTTTTTTAAGGGGCAAACAGCGTGTAAGACTTAGACGGAAAGCAAAGAAAACATAGGACGAGTGCTCATCCTGTGTTTCCTGTGCTTTCCGGCTATATCTTTCGCACTGTTCGCCTTCAAAATGTACAGCCAACTCGCCCGTTTGGCCACAGTGTAAGATACAACTGTTCTTGTGCAATCTCTGCGCAGCACTCGACAAGGCATATGCAAATCACTGTTGATGCTGCATGCTTTTGTTTCCCTGCTGTGTGTTACAGTTGGGAAACTATTATGAACAGCTGTGGCGAAAAACATTATTGTGACCAATGAATAAACGTGGTGCAAAAACAAACGCTTTACTGGTTCCTAGCAGTCTCCACACCACACTTTTCCCTCGTGCACATTCATCAAACACATAGTTACAGCAAGCAACTGTTTGCCTAAGTAGGCAGGTCGACGTAAGCAACGGCGAAAGACGGTGTACAAGGATGCATTTCACTTGTTGGACGAGCTGTTTCGGCGTGTATTTCGACTTGAGAAGGAGAAAGTGCAGTAGCTGTGCGGCAAGCTTGCTGATGCACTGAAAGGCGTACTGGTGACCGCTGCCGGTGGAGCAGCAGTTGGTGTGTGCACTTCATATCTTGACACTGGAGGCTTTCAAGCACACGTAAGAAAAAGTAATTTACAAATGCTGGAATGTGGCTACCAGTGGCCAAGGGCATCATATCACACAGGGGCTCACGCACTAACAGAGGGCAATGGCACTGCCCGTAGCAAGAGTGGCTACGACAACTCGCCACGCCAGCACGGCGAGTCATTGCAGCCACAGCTGCCAGATGGTCTAGGGCTTACTGCCGGTGGTGCTGCTGTTGCCGCTGCTGCTGCCGCTGCTGCTGTCGCCGCACCATCTGCAGGTGTGCTTGCCTCTGCAGACGGGTTGTGCCAAAGAGGCCAATTATACGGTCTCGCATGGCTCTACCACGCAGGTAGGTCATGCGGGATCCTGTCCCCACCAAGTATCCGGCAAGCAGAGGTGGTCCATTGTTGTCAGGGTCATCAGTAGTGTCGTCTTCGTCTGCAGCCAAGGCTTCTTCAAGACAGATGTTGTGCAACGCAGCACACGCTGCAATGATGACCACCGCCCGCTTTGGCTCGTAGTGGAATGTCCGGTACCTTTGAAGGCACCGGAAGCGGCTTTTGAGAACACCAATGCAGCGTTCCACAACACATCGCATTGAGGCGTGTGCTGCGTTGTACTGCCCTTCTGCAGTGTTTGCACCAGGATGCCCTGACACTGGTGTGAGCAGCCACGGCTCCAGTGGATATCCACTGTCTCCTGCACGACCAAAATTTGCAGTGAAGTGTGTTGTTGCCTATGTAATAAATGATTCATATCAAGCAGCTCAAAGCCAGTATGCTGAACCAGAATTCATAGGCATGCAGAATATTCATGACTAAAGGGTACCTCTGTAAGCACAGCCTTCTAGGTTAATGATGTATTGTGATATCTTACACGACAATAACGATGTGCACACCTCTTCTGCCTTGGGTGTTTTATGCTTGAAATACAATTCGCTTTATAACAATGTTTCTTGTGCCTCTGCACCAGCAGTAACAGTAAATACCCAAAAATAAAAACGATACATCATTTTGTTGCATGTCATCCATGTTATAACCCGCCTCTTTTAGGTATGAGCCACTGCTGTAGCTTAATACGTGCTGCCGAAATGCTGCTTACCCAGAAGAAACTCTCCATCCTCCAGCAGCCCGTGCTCCACCTTCCGACGCAGCCGTGAGTAGCGCCAAGAAAAGACATCGTGACAAGACCCCGGGCAGCGAGGGTCGACCGCAAGGATCTTCATGTCTGCGTCGCAGATCTGCGAGAAACACAGGCAGACAATCTTGGACGTGAACTTCCACTGTCGAGGTCGCGGCTTTCGAACCCATGCGGTCAGAAAGCCAGTCTACTCACGATCATGGTGTTCATCGCGTAGTATCCTTTGCGGCTCCAGAATGCTGCCCGGTTTGCTGGGTCTCCCCGCGGCGCTTTTATGGCAATCAGCGTGCCGTCGACGCAGCCGACGACGCCGGGGATGGTGCCGCGGGAAAGGAAGGTCGCCTTCGGTGCCGCTTTTTCCTCGGGGTGCGCCGGGAAACGCACCCATCCCTTCTGTGCGCCGACTTTGCAGATGGCCTCAGCCACACGCCGCACGCACTTGCTCACCGTCGGTTGTGCGAGGCCGATGGTCTGCTCGTTGCCGACGCACACTTGAAAGCCCCCGGAGGCAAAAAAACGGAGAGCGCACAGCACCTGCCGCCACACCGACAAAACGCTCGTCCGTACGCCTCGCAGTTCGTCTGCAAGTTCGCCTCACAACCACTCCACTTTCTCCTTATCGAGTCGAAATAACCGACGGAACAGCTCGTCCGGCAAGTCATACGCGTCCTCGTACACCGTCCTTCGTCGTTGCTGGCGCCGACGTTGCCGCCTCCGCCACCAATAAACAGCAGACGCCGCCGCCATTTTCCCTCTAAAACTCTGTAGACCGACTCTTTGCGGTCGCAAAAAACAGTCTAAAACCGCGGGCATAATTAGGTGTTCAACGTCATGCGTTTTTTCTTGTCCGTGACGCCATTGCAGCTTCCCGTGACGCAACTTTTCAAAATGGCGCCGGCGACCAATAGGAGCGGGCATTTTAGAGCGCTCTCAATTGTATAGCGGTCGGAGCGAGTTCCGTAATCCGGGCCCTGGCCTAGGGTGCCCGGATGACCGCTCGCCTCCGGCGCTGGCCCATCGAGCAAGCTTCCGTGGTATAACTAGAAAAAGGCCACAACGACGGGCAAGAAACCATTTACAACACATGCGTCACTCTTAGCCGATCTGGCCTAGGGTGCCCGGATGCGCGATCGCCTCCGGCGCTGGACCATCGAGCAAGTTGCCGTGGCGAACTAGAAAAATGCCACAACGAGGGGAAAGAAACCTTTTACAACACATGCGTCACTGTTAGCCTCTTTGGCCTAGGGTGCCCGGATGCCCACTCGGCTCCGCCGCTGGCCCATCGAACAAGCTGCCATGGCGAACTAGACAAATGCAACAACAAGGGGAAAGAAACCATTTACAACACATGCGTCACTGTTAGCCGCTCTGGCCTAGGGTGCCCGAATGCCCTACCGCCTCCGGTGCTGGCCCACCGAGCAAGCTGTCGTGGCCAAATAGAAAAATGCAACAACGAGGGGTAAGAAACCATTTACAACACATGCGTCACTGTTAGCCGCACTGGCCTAGGGTGCCCGAATGCCCTATAGTCTACGGCGCTGGCTCATCGAGCAAGCTGCCGTGGCTAACTAGAAAATGCAACAACGAGGGTTAAGAAA